>WURT03161741.1:0-10703 GCA_009936505.3 Holothuria glaberrima | reverse complement strand
GACTAACCCTATCTGGCAATGGCAACTCGGGGAAGAAGCATCAGGCCAACTTATTGATTTGTTTGCTTTGTGGTTTCCTTCTTGCAAGTGTTGGGGAGGTTCTTCCATTCAGGCCCAGCACAGCTTTTGAGTGTGTCATACATGAGTGACTTTCAACAATACAAGTTCTCAGGAGGAACGGAAGTGCCCCTACGGGAGAAAATTGCCTGAAATTTTTGAAATATGGCTCAAGAGTTTCTACGACATTGACCAGTACTTACCTTCAAACCAGTGACACGCTGTTGTGCACTTTTTTCTGGTAAATAATTCGATGTTGTTTCCGTGTTATATATATATATATATATATGCATAGTCTTAGCCAACCTATACTAGTGCCGAGCACCTGTGCATAGGCGTAGGAAGCTGGAGGAGGGAGGGGCTAAAGAATTAATCAAAAGAGGTACCCGTATATATGCCCCCCCCGGGCTGAAGTCCCTTAGGCCTGTGGGTCTCCAGGAAGCTCTGTTGAACATATCACTCCCCTGAAGTTACACTCTCGTGACCTAAGAGTCTTCAGTGTTTTGTTCACCATATGCTTCTGCTCCCCATTCTGAAAGAACACCCATTATTTTTTTCTTTTGTGAAAGAGCATTAAATTTTCAGTTTGATTAAACTAGTTCAATATATTTTTCTCAAAACTTACCCGATAGTTCGCATCGAATTGTATTTAAGGGCCCACAAATGTTGAAAAAAAATCAAACAAACAAGCTAGGGCGACGCAGCTGGAACCTCCTCCCCTTAGCCCTTCTGAGAACATGATTCAGCCCCTGGACCCCATCCCCTCACTGAAGAAACAGCTTCCACACCTATGATATGTTTATGTCGGTTAATGCAAACGTTTACACACCTTGTTAGATTTGCTCTGTAATTGACAGTGTTTGCATTATCATAAGCATGTAAGGCAAACATTTTTGTAGGGGTTCTAATGATTACACTGAAGGTGTGCCTTTAAAACATTTAGACAGATTTTATCATTTTAATTTATTATATTTTTATACTTCTTGCACAGACAGTCCCTTCTGAAAGTTTGTTTCACTCACTTATAGTTTTGAGGAATACGGGTACTTGTAAATATTGCTAACTCAGCCTCGATGCACTGAATAGTGAATACTTAAGATATTTCTGTCAGTCATTGCTGACGTCGGTGATGTATATCAGATAACAGCTTTCTGCTAGATGGATGCCCCTTCCTCACTGTGGATAATTTAACGCATTAATGGAATTGATTTAATTAGTATTCAATCATGTCATCCAAAGTTGTGATTTTTCATGTTTATAGCTAATGCAACTGCGGTTACGTCACATTCCAAATGACTCAACAACAGTTTTCGTTGTCCATTCTCATATTTTCCTGCATTGGAGGCATTTGGTACTTTACGGAATTGACGGAAAGAATGACCACGGTAGACAAAGATGGATTAGTGCCGCCGTCAAGAAGGTTTCAAAGACTAGATCTACTAGACAAACGAATTACATCTAAACAAGTATCTGTTACAGCACGGGTAAGCAATTCCATAATTTCCTTAAAGGCAGTTGCTCATCACCCCAAGTATGATTTTTTTTTACTTAGGGGAAAGCAAAAAATTCAATTGGTGACTGTTCTTTGACTGAGTAACAAAATCCGAAAGATGCAGAGTAGCTCACAATACACAGCACGCACAGAGAGTGCCCTGAACAGACATTAGGTCTTGTGTGCTCACAAGGATATCGCTTTCAGCGATAAACTAGATACAGTATGTATCTGCATAAGGAGAAGCTATTAAAGACAGTTGTGGGTGGGGCTTGAAGTCACCTAGTTGGGAGAACTGGAATTGTCTGCAATGATGAGTATCTGTCTCTTAAGGTTAAAATATGAGGTCACTCGTCAATGGGCTTTGCAAGACGTCTTTCCCATCGTTAAAGGGAAAATGCAGTCCCCCCAATTTAAAGTAGTGTACCCCGGTACAATAGCTCAGGAATGGCTCTTTTCAATCCTGTGGCAATATTTTTGTTACTTATTTCGTAATTTATGCAGAATAACTCATTGGTTTACCCTCAATATTCAATGATTTTAAACAGGAACATTATGAAAGTACTTGTGAGAGAAATAAGATGAGATCTGTAAGATTTAGCAATTTTGGCGAATCTAGCAATAAACTTGGGGGACTGCCTTCTCCCTTAAAAAAAAAAGAGCAGTCACCCCAAATTTATTTCAGAATAACAACTAAATCTTACAAATTACCTCGTATGGCTCTAGTTTTTGTTACATGTAACCAAAAGGCTTTAATGCACTTTGACAGTTCCCAGCAGAAAAACTGCAAATATTTGGGTAAATTTCTTTTTACTTCTGAGTAGTAGAGACCTAGTCTTACCTCCCATGAATGGGCCTATATTGCCGTCGAGGTTATTCACGATTCGCTGGGGATAGTGTGATTATGAAGGTTGTATACTGCATAGCACACTTTAGTTTTTGAAACAAAAACACGTATTTTCATCGTAATACCCTTGTTAGTAGATTTTACCCCCTAACACTATTCAAGAAGACAGTTCCATACTAACGCCAGTAGAGGTAAACAGTTACACGGTCTGTACACTTGTTTACTTTCCCGCATCCCAAGGTTTTGTCTTCGAGCGGTATCAGTGGCGCCGCCATACTTTGGTGATTGGGGGGGGCACCACCGATGGTGCTATGTTTGCTTAAATTGCCCTTTATTTTATGTGCCCTGCGTTTGAGCACAGCGATGGGGATCCTTCCTTTGTTACTATATAAAGGTGCCGTCCTGGGGGAGGGGTCTAAGGGAGGGAACACCCCTCCCCTTTGAGAAATTTTTGTGAATTTAAGGTTGATTAGATGCAAAATGGTGCTATCTTTTGATTATTTTTGGAGGTGATATATATATATATATATATATATGACTGGAAAGAGTCCATATTTTAGTGAATTCTAATTTTTTGGTTAGGTGAAAGAGGCAATAAAATGGGAGGGGGGCAATGACACAATGCTAACAGTGGCGTTCTGACGGGTTGCCATGCAGTATGCTGTGTGATCACCGGCCTGGGAGAGGGGTTTAAGGAGAGGGTGTCCCCCTCCCCCTTCCCTTTGAGAAATTTTTGTGAATTTAAGGTTGATTAGATGCAAAATGGTGCTATCTTTTGTTTATTTTTGGAGGTGATATATATATATATATAAATATATGACTGGAAAGTGTCCATATTTTAGTGAATTCTAATTTTTTGGTTAGGTGAAAGAGGCAATAAAATGGGAGGGGGGGCAATGACACAATGCTAACAGTGGCGTTCTGACGGGTTGCCATGCAGTATGCTGTGTGATCACCGGCCTGGGGGAGGGGTTTAAGGAAAGGGTGTCCCCCTCCCCCTTCCCTTTGAAAATTTTTGAAAAATTGGGGTCCTTACATGCAATCTGGTGCCACATATGCTACCTTTTCAAGTACAATTTTCTGTTCAAATTTTTTACCAATTTTAGGTACTAAAACCCGGTATCAGTGAGGGGGCCCGTGGCTCAATGGCCCCTTAATACGAGACATAATGGTCACGAGATGGAATGGAAACCGTGACGCATGCGCGAAGCGCGCCGAAATTTTTCGTTACACAAGATTTCCATGACAAAACCTGCATTCTAAATCTGCATCGAGACACTTTTTTAATTGCCGAAATAACATACTGTATATGGCAATCAAAAAGCCAGCCTTTTACCTAGTAATTCGTAAACAGCTTTGGACTTTTGCTGCTGTGCTTCTCTGGGAGTTGCTATCGGAAGGTATCGATAATGAGAACAACATTGTGGTAGGT
Source organism: Holothuria glaberrima (assembly GCA_009936505.3). Lineage (NCBI taxonomy): Eukaryota > Metazoa > Echinodermata > Holothuroidea > Aspidochirotida > Holothuriidae > Holothuria > Holothuria glaberrima. The sequence goes on along the minus strand of WURT03161741.1, from coordinate 6,875 downwards.
TTATAGCGCGCGAATCACGCGAAAATTCTGACAGTTTGAGAACCATTTGTGATAGAAAATAATACCCATAGATCCATCACTCGGTGGAAACACACCTCACCATACCCCCTACAGAAATCTATAGCTTAAACGCCTTTTGGGATCATTTTAAAATTTTCAGAATTTTTCGATGGGGGGGGGCATGCGCCCCCTTTCCCCCGTGCCGACGCCATTGCTGCGGTACATACAGGTATGCATATCATATAAACGTAAATTGTTTAACGATATTAGTTGACGAAAAATGTTTCACGAGTGTAGATGCCGACCACTAAGCAAGGGACACTACCAAAATTCCAAACCGAAATTGGTGCAAATTCTTACCGGTACCTCCTCTAACTAACTAACCGTAAGTCGTGGTAGCCTTTATATACACAGCGGGTTTAGAATATCAGACCAGGGAGGCGATAAGACTCCAAGCTGAAACCGTTGACCATTGAGGATTTAAATGATTCCAGAATTGTTCAGTATTATTCCTCGGAGGTAGTACTCACATATTATATCGATGGCCAGTTTCGTGGATTAATATAGTTAAAAATGATCGTATTTTCTTTAAGTCTGCCTTCAGAACAGGCCCGTAACCAGACTTGGAGAGCAGGGGGGCCAAACCAAGCTCAGGGGGGCGACAAGTTTTGTTAGTGGAGAAGCATAAATTTTCACAAAATATCTCACCAAGTCATTGAAATATAAAAACAGCTAGGGTTAGGTGCCGGGGGAGGGGGAATGCAGGATGTTGTTTAATCGCCGGCCTGGGCATGGGGTCTAAGGGGGAGGAGATGTCCCCCCCCTTTGAAAATTTTTGAAAAATTGGGTGTCCTTACATTCAATTTGGTGTCACATATGCTACCTTTTTTAGAAAAGTTTGTGATACAAAATTTACGTTTTTTTAGGAACTAAAAAAAAAGTTAGCATCCATGAGGGGGTGGCATGGCCTAATGCCCTCCCCCTGTGTACGCCACTGGCAAGGATATAGACTTAGAGAGCTATTACTGACATTATCTGAGTTTGGGGTGTAATTCAGTAGTATAAATTTCTGATTTTCTGTAGGCACCATAATTCTGAGAGCGCTCATACCATGAGCTTAATTTTCATATGCCAACTTCATTTTTAACCCACAAACCAGATTGTTGAGCCTATGAAATAATCAAATCAAAAGCAGCAACATACCACGATATGTATACCTCTAAATGCAATAGTAGGCCTATAATATACCCTTTTTGGTACTCATCGTGTCATGGAAAGGGGGAGAAATGATTTTTGGGATACTATTAATCAGCTGTGATTATGTGATCTGAGACCTAAGTAATCTGTCAAGTTTCGGTGGTTTATTTATTTATTTATTCAACTTTATTTAAAGTGGATGACTCATATAGCCGGAGATAATCTTACATGAGGCCCTCATAAAACAATAAAATACATAAATATAAAACTAAAATGCAAAAATAAAGCAAACATAACTAGTCAAAACAACTTTTAACTTAACAAAAATTACGAAATGGTTACAAAAATTTATAGAACATAAAGAAAGACTAGCTGAGAGCTAAAACAAAAGGCGTTTATGTACAACGTAAAACAAAACACAAATGTGAGAATAAAATTTAAGCCTAAAGCAAATGTAAATGAGAGAACATTTAAACAGAATTCATTAAACGTTTAAAGGGGCTAAATCAACCACCACATAAATGAGACTACAATTGCGAAAAGATAATAGGAATATATAGCAAAAGATGAATATACATATATAGGTTGTACAAAGGTTAATATCATTATAAATGCATATAATTATGCACAATAAAACCGGGATAAAAATGACAAATTGCTTTATAAACATTTATATCTGTTTAGTGTGCCTTCTTTTTTTATTTGTAAAGGTAAATTATTCTATTCCATTGTGGCCAAGTATCTAAATCTCTTTCTGTGGTATTGGGTGAATCACCTAGGAATAAACAAGTTTCTGGATGAAGTAGATCTTAAGGAACAATCATGAATTTCATCGGTATGGGTGAACATATCATTCATGTAAGTGGGAGCCAGATTCTTCAACTGTTCCACTCTTCCACTGTTCTGATCCACTACGCCATAACCAGTGGGGATTAGGAATCTAAGGGCAACTTCTGTCATTTTATGTGCTGAGGGAAATCTAAAATTTTGAAAGTGTGCTAGATATCACGTCTGCATGAACGAAACTCTGAATTTGAAGCTGTCACCTTACTTTTTGTTTTCGTTAGTCATTAGGTTTGGCTCACTGTGCCAACAAGTGGAGGCCCAAGGGTATTGTGTAACTATTGTTATTTCAGTGGAATAGAAGGGGACTCCCTTCGATTTTATTACTTGGGGATGTAAGTAACTCCACAAAGTCACCTTCACTTTGTAACAGGAACTTTGATGTAACATAAGTTGTAAAATCATAAAGATACGGTACTAGTAAAAAAAGACGACTGGAAATATTCAAGCACGACCAAAATGAAGTAGGGCGTTACTAACAGTAATAGAAATCGATTTTCCCGCGTGCATTCATCACAGTTATTTGTCTCCTGTTTCTTCCCGTAAGCTAGCGTGGGTGGAATTATTCCTTTAAATCCTAATGCAGTCCCGTATTCCCAATCAGCAATATCCGGCGGTCCACCGCCGGCGACCGTTAACGGCTCATGCTCGGCCATGAACACGCAACCAGTCTGTTGAGGGCCATCGAAAGGCCGCTGGCTGGACAGAAACTTGCATGGTGAGTAAAAACTTTTAATCAGCGTTGTCGCCATCGGCCGACGGCCGGTGGACCACCGGACATTTCTCTGACCAGTGGCCGAAGGCGGTTCGTCGACCAGCCGACCAAATTTTGCTAACTGGGTATTATCACACATTCTTCCCTCGGCAAACCCCTTGCATTATCAAACCCACTAGCTTCACTGTTAGTTCTTTGTTTAGGACAAAGGTCAATGTGTGGAAGTTGTGGTTTGATTAATGGGCAACATGTTATTCATTCCAATGCCCAAAATTTTGTGAGCATCCTTCATCTGTGGGAGCTTCTCGCCCTTGAATTCCATCAAGGGCGTTTTCGCACTTCACGTGCACCCCAAGTTGACATCTGATAAACTGATTTGGAATTTTTGTTTCAAAATCCATTTTAAAGGCACTAGAACCAACCCTTACATCTATAATTTGATTTCCCTTCGATTTATCTGCGACTTTTGAAATATCAATAAAGTATATTCTTAATGTAATGATCATAAAAATTAATCACCCATTAGTGTTTTCTATTAAGCCACACGAAGCCTGCTCAAGAGTGAGTTTAAGGTTTGCTGTAATATATTATTGGCAAAATTGATAACATTGCATCATGAAGAAACTCTTGACATCCGCCTCATCCTCCCCCCCCCCCAAAAAAAAAAACAAACACTGCACACCATGGAGCTAATACGGACAGCTCCATGCATTCACTCACCTCTTCCCACCACATCCCGCCAGCAAAATAACCCAGTGCTAACTATTAGCGGTTTATAAAGCCAATACAGCTTTCAAATGGGGATACGGAGATAAACATTCATGTACTGGTACCTTTAATAGCAATTTCCCAAGAAGAGGCCTGGGTTTACACTGGTCGCCGCCTTCCTTTTGCATTTTTCAATGTATCTCAAAACGACAACTTAATTATATGACTGCAGACTTTCCACAACAATTCGCTAAAAAATGGTACACGTTAAGGATAAAGTCACTCACCTGGGGCGGATCCTGGATTTTTGTTCAGGGGAATGCATTAGATTCACCCATTGTGGGAGAGTGGCGTCCATCTTAATTACTTAGATAAAAAAAATGGTACTCTTAATATGGTGTATGAGGTCCTATATTAAAACCTAAAAGAGGAGAGCAATATATATACCTCAATATTATCTCCTTTGTGTTTGCTTCCTTAACCCTAACCTTAACAATAGACAGTCTATTGTTGAAACTTTCAAGGACTTGAGAAATCTATTGAATTTCTTTCAGAGGACCTGAAAATTCATTTTTTAGGTCCTCAGTCTGAATGCCAAACAAACTCACCCACACACACCAGCACCACCACCAGTCCACCACCACTATACCGAAAACCATCGTACCGTTCAGAGTGAGAGTTGTTTAAGGAAAATGTCGGTAAGAAACTGTAAGCAATGCTACTTTATATTTTATTAACACAAAGGTAATGTTTAACATTACACAGCACAAAACTGAGATGCAACGTGTAAACTGTATGCGAGCTGACTGCTAAGAGTTTTGAGAATAATGATAACTCCCTCACTCCTTCCAATTCAAAATTGGAAAGGGGGAATTCCTTCTAGGATTGCGAAATAGCATTGCTCACATCGCTGTGATGCAGATATACGGTCTACCCACAATACAGCTTTTGTATCTATCCTCAATAGTGCACTTCATAGTAACTGTCCTGGGCAATACATAACACGGAAGCAGTGTGGCATGCCTTGTCGATTTTGACTGAATTCATGGAACCAGAAGATCTACAAAGCAGACAAGTAGAAGACATTAAAGGTTAGTGATTGCCTAAAAAGCTAGAGGAAACATAGAGCTCTTTTATGGTCATCCAATGTTTCTTTGGTATGGCTTCGTTAAAAGCTACGGATATTATAGCCATTTTGTGTCATTACGTTATAATGTACCCTCCTAATATGCAGACATCCGATTAGGTACAGTGGCGTTCCTACTTGAAATCGTGTGTGGGGAAAAGTACTGGCAGGCATATAGACTACAATATACACGAATACTACGTATGTACGACAACATTCGTCAAAAACTTTGATAAAGAGATTTTGCTACCGTATTCTATCAGTCTGGGAGATAGAAATGAAGATGCAGTTGGGGTAAACAAATGTATCAGGCCTGTGATTGCATTTCTAAGTTTGCTCGAACACTGGGACAGGAACTTAGCAACTCCTCACAACTGTAGTGTAATATAGGAATTCTGAGTTTCCCCTGGCAGTCTTGTTAGACAGCCACCTCACAGGTTTTGGCCACCACCTTACACAAATTTGCTATAATTTCTACCTGTACTGCACAAGCTACAGTATTAACAGTTCTCCCTCACTTTTGGTGCACCATATTTTCCCAATGAACTAATACGTGATGACAGACATTGCAGGCAACATCCAGTGGCGTCGCCAAGGGAGGCGCCCACCCCCAAAGATTAGCTGTGCCCCCCCCCCCTCCGAATGAGATTGTCCCCCAACGAGATTTTGGGTATGAAAAAAAATTATGCACAAACACACCATTTTTGCAAATATTGATATGAAAAAGAGGACCCACTTTCACTTAATTACTCAAACACACGACTACAATTACACAAAATGTTCTCAAAACTGCAATTTTGCGGGGCGCTTCGCTCGCATCTATTTCTTAAACTGTATAGAGGACAGCCTTATTTGGAGATATAATCCACAGCTATTGTTTCAACCCTTTACTTCTAAAAGCTATGAGACTACTGGGGCCTTGAGTCCTCTCCCTTCAATACAATTCCCACATCGATTATCATTTAGGCAGATCTTATGTTCGAAAATTGTAAAAGATTTGAGATTTTCGTTGCGTTTTTAACGCGTATCCAATAAAGTTCAATGCAAACATTCAGAACATGATTCACTGTCCCTAATTACCCCCATCATTAAATCGTTAGTGCGAGGAAGGCTAACACAATGGTCAAATTTTGATTTATATTTTTGTTGGCTACCAGTTGCGTACACAGAAGAGGCCATAGGGCCATGCCCCCTCACTGTTGCCAATTTTTGTTTCCTAAAAATACGTAAAGTTTTAACACATACTTTACTTAAAGAGGTAACAAATGTGGTACCAGATTGCGTTTAAAGACACCTAATTTTTCAAAAATTTTCAAAGGGGAGGGGTACACCACTCCCCTTACACCCCTCCCCCAGGCCGGCGATCACACAACATACTGCATTTTGGTGTGCTCCTCCAGTGGACAACTTGGCCCCCCAGTGCCACACCCACTTCGAAAAGTCTGGCGAAGCCAATGGCAACATCAGTCACCATCCTGTGTGGAGGAGCTGTTTACTTCCGTACACTAAAAATAGTAAAGGCCTAATCATTGATATCATACGCTATCGTGTTAATCGCACAATAAACCTTTTTCGGTGGGCAGATTAGTATTATCAGGGGTTTTCGGCAACTTCCTGGTAGGCCTGTTGCAAAAAGATCCCTAAATCGGTCAGTGAAAAGAACTTAAAAGCATTACAGCGTGGTGATTCCCAACTGGGTGTTTTCTAACCTAAGAGGGTGGCAAAGGGATGCGTTGATAATATAAGATACTTAATTTTAACAGGGCTCAAGGCCCCCTTTTTTTAAAGGTGTCCTCTAGTTGAGGTGTCAAACTGGCTCGCTCAAGCAGATTAACTGATCGACGTCCAGTCGCGTAGGTGAATTGTCTTTATTGCCAACTACCAGGAAATCGCATCTTAACGTGTTTAATTTCAGCTTCCTTCAGCTTGCGTACAACTTCATATTCCCGTGAGTGACGGCAAAGGGAACATGGCTTAACATTACCCACCTCCTGTACCTCGAATGTAGTATTTTTTCCCTTGCTTTTTAAATAACGTGAAACATAGGCGTAGGAAGCTGTTCGAGACTGGGGGCTGAAACTTGTTTCGGATCGCCGTCCTGGAGGAGAAGGCACCCCTTTGGAAAATGTTTGGATATTTGAGGGTCCTTAGATGCAATTTGGTGCATCATTTTATGAAAAATTTTAAGGTAAATTTTTGACATTTCTTACAGAAGAGGCAAATAAGGGGTTTCCGTCCTTGTATCGAGGGGGCGCAAGCAAAGTTCCGCCCCCGCATTTCCCCCTC
>WURT03161730.1:0-10703 GCA_009936505.3 Holothuria glaberrima | reverse complement strand
ATTCATGCATAGCACAATGTTAGAGAACAAATACAACATTTATAACCACTTTGCAACAACAATTATTGAAAGATTTTTAATGGGCCCCTCTAGCTCTGAGAGCTTGCATTAACTTGTGCACAGATACACATGCTGCAGGTTAGGCTCAATGTATAAGACGTTAGGCAATAGAAAACGTTATTAGCCTCTCTGCAGAAACTTGCCCCGTAGAGAAAAATACTTGAGCTGAAACTTGCGAAAATATTTCAGATTTGCATTTGTGGGTGTGTTGCACATGTCACTGACATGATTTGGATATTCTTGACCAGTTTGGGTATTTTTGATGCTTGAATGTGGACGATCAGTTTGCTCAACTGAGACATACTGTCTACAGTACACACCGAGTGAAGAAAGCTGGAGCTGGTCTGTGCCATCGTACTATGTACTTATGGGACTAAGATCTTAGCTCTTTTGTGTTTGGGATTTGTCACAATTTTGAGCGCATATTTACTGATTTCAAGTATTAATAGTTTACATAATTTTAGGTTAATGTTTTGGGTCAATTGATTCTGACGGGTGCAGTACAGCACACTACAGAAATTTGTTACTTCAGACACATCGACGTTAGTGCATACTGTACCTCCATGTACTGAATTACTGCACATATATGCACATGAAAGACACACACAACACATGCTGCACTAGGCAATATCTGACATGGCTGTACAATACATGTACCCGTGCTCTTCATTTGAAATTTATTTTACATCTGCCTTACATGCTGCTATATTCGTCAGATATGTAGGGGAAATTTCAAAGTTTTTTGCGGTAAATGAAAAACTTGGGAACAGATTGAAGACTTTCAAATCTTATTTTTTATAAAACAGTATTCTTGTGATGATTAAGGAGGGACTCAAAGCCACAGCCACATCTGAAAATACATCGCAAAAAATGCTACACATACTGAGAACTGCATCACATGGAGGTGCACTTTGCATCGCAAATTGCGATAGGATACCGCTTATTTCCATCCCTGTCCTTAAATAAAGGCCAACGCCGCCACCACCACGCCTATTATTCCTACCAACATGCTCAAAAGTGTATCCGCTGAGTCCGAACATAGAAGTATGGTCCTGAGAAGTGAGCCAGGTTTCGGTGATTGCTATGAAATCAAAATCATGATTGAATGAATTCATTAAATTGTGCATATGGTCAGAGGTACAGCTCATACTCCTAGCATTTACATGTACAAAAAGAGATACTGTTATCCTTCCCCAAATCATGAGGTAAATTCCAAGGATCGTAGTAGTTACAGTGATAAGTGCTTTCATTAAAGGCAATAGGCAGTCGCCCCAAAATTTGCCTTGATAAATCAGCAAACTCTTGCAAATTTCCTCTTATTGCATTACAAGCACCTCTAAAGACGTTTTGAATATAACAATTACAAACAATAGGTAAAGCAAGGAGAAATTCACCTTGAATTTCACAATTCACCAATGAAAATAGTGTCACATGATCAAAATAGGCCATTCATGAACTAGAGTGGTGGGGCATACTAACTCTAACTGGGGTGACTGCATTTTCCCTTTATTAAGTGTAAGATTAAAATCTTGATCATAATCACTTATAGCCATTAGTGTCATTTCTTTCACCACTGAAAGATGTCTGACTAGACAACATAAATTGAAAGGAAAAAGGAAAAACAAAATATCAAAAGGACAATTAGTGGAGAATGAAACACTGTAGTAGTTCATACCTACCATGCATGGTTAGATGAAATTCAAGTTGGGTGAGGTCACACAGGCTTTTTTTTTCTTAAATTCAGTCCTATTTTTGGTGACAAGAGCTATTATTTTGCCATCCTGAGTCCATGCAGATGAGACAAGATCATGGGTGCTTGTAGTTTTCAGGAGACTGATTATGTTTGATTTAATCCTCACAATTGATGATGCCTGTCCCTTTGAGTATTCTCCTATTTTTCAGTAGGGACACCTTCGCTCTGTAGGTTTCAAATTTTGTGTTAATTGAATACACTTTGTTTTGAGAAGGCTGACCAGTTTGATGACTACGGTCAATGTCAGGTGATGATATCTGAGTACCCAGCTTGGGGTGAGCCAAGTCCATAATTATGGCGTTGGTGTCATCACTTGCGTTTTCTTCAATGCCTGAAACACAGAGACAGTTCTGTTTTAAGCACTGTTTGAGAGTATTTTGTTGATCAGCCATCAGATTTACTTTGCTTGGGCTAAGAAATCAAACCATGGAGCCTTTGATGTAAGAACAAGCCTACTTAGTTGCTTTGCAGTCAGTTCAGTGGTGGTGAACCTGTCCCAAATGTCCAAAGCCCTCCCTTGTAGTTTTCTGAACGTTCTCTTCTGGATCCTCTGAAGTTAATGATCCGAGAATAGCCTCACTTAAACTGAAGTAAATCTAGCCTCCTTGTGCAGTACATCAACCAGCAGATAGAATGGCCGCTGGCATCTCCCGTTGGCATGACAATTCCGTCTACTGTATAATGCCACCCCTCTACATCATTGATGGTTCTTACTGACTGCATGAAGATACTCCAGGCTGGTGGTGGCCATGGTTTATTGATCCACATAGGCTCCATGTAGTTTACTACTCCTTTATTGCATCAGATTGTGCCGACCATTTCAAGTAGTGGAACATCTCTGGGATGAACTCGTGCAGCAGGAACGGCAACTACATAACTACTTGATGTAGTATATATGGGCGTCATTGTCTGTCGTGTAGGCAATCTGTAACCCATGGTTCTGCACATTGAAAACACACCCCTGTAGTCTCGTATCTGGGAAAACTTGTTGAAACTTTGTCCACATCGCGCTTTCAAAGTCCATTTTGAGCTGCTGAAGTTAACTTTTCGGTCTCGTACTAGGCTTTGCAACTATTTCAGTATGTTCGTGTAATGCTTGCTGGACATCATGGCAAACAGGAGTGGTTCTTGTTTACTGTACAACTTTCACTCTCCTTGATGAACGCATTCACAATGAAAAGTTGGGTGAACAGCAGTCTGCACGGCTTGAATGTAGCTTCGACTTTCCACACCTTGGCTTTCCCCAGCAGATTGAGCTGCTCGTCTGTTGCAAAAACTATGTGCCTGTTATCTCCTACCGCAATGTCTGCCGGTAGGAATCCAGTAGGGATTTTTCTCTTAATATTGATGTTAAATGTAAGGTGAAATGGAACGGTTGGTCTAATGTGCTGCCATACTCCGTTTACTGCCTGTGCAAGGCGCTCTGGCATGGGCATGGAATGGTTACGGTGTGTCTATCATCTCGCTGGGCATATCTTCACTCATGGTGGCTGATGATGACTTGAAAAAGTTTCCTTTGCCCTTTCTTTCACTGATGCGTAGACTGTTGCAGATCCTGGATAGGCCGAATGACTGTTGCAGTTCTTTCTTTGAATTCAGATTGCTGATGCTGTACAACTGTGGCAGGACATCTACTATTCTTCTGAATACAGTGCACTGTTAGTCAGTGGTGGTGGTCCCTCTATGCTTCATGTTGAATGTATAACCCCAGTTAATTAGGCTCACTTGCGACTGTAATGAAAGGCTAAACATTAACTGTTGAGGGGCCTGTTATACCGACATTTATGTATAGTACCTGTATTGATGAGAAATGATCCTATCGATGCATCCTTTTCAAACCATAACAAAATAAAATTCACACAATTGTAATCAATCCAGTTAGGCTAATTCTTCAGGCTTCGACAAATTCTTTTTTTTCTTTCTTGTCCGTCGGGCTAGCTGTTCTCTTAATCTACTTGCCCGCATAAATATCGACTTGTCCAATTCAAATCTCCTTAATTATAATCTTTAAGTCTACAAGTACACAAGTATCAGCGGCAACTGCCGACTTTGCCGATACATCCAACTAAACCTGGGATCTTGAACGATAATCCACTACTTCGACTGTGTATAAAAATGTAAAATGTGCGTTTCTTTTTACATTTAGAACTATTCTTCTCTCATTTTGTTTTTGCATCACATCGGTAAGATCTTATCGAGGCGTACATTGGTGATATTTTTTTGTTTAAATCACTTACACAGTACTGTACATTCAACTTGTGTACATTCATTTGGTTACACATTGCTGTATAGTATACAACTCAAGTAAGAGTACACAATATGATTTAGTTCACATCATACTACTGTGCGGGGTGCCCATTCACAGCGTACATAACACTAGGGCCAATCCGCCAATGCTTATGACGAAAGTCTGTTGTAGTGCTAAACTGATTCTGGCACACGGCTTTTGGGATTTTTACGTTGTTGTGACCTGGGAATGTGTGAATATTAGTGACATTCAAACTATCACGGAATACTACTGTGCGGCGTGCATGTTCACAGCGTACATAACACCAGGGCCAATCCACCAATGCTAATGATGAAAGTCTGTCATAGTGCTAAACTTATTCTGGCACACGGCTTTTTGGATTTTTACGTTGTCGTGACTTGGGAATGTGTGAATATTAGTGACATTCGAACTATCACGGAATACTACCTTGCGGCGTGCCCCCCATCCTTGGCTACGCGCCTGGTCAAGCTTGACAGCGATTTTATGACGTGACAGAACTAGTTTAATCAAAGTTGAGTACGTTGATACATTAAATAAAAGATTTTTGTCAGAAAGCAATTCAGCTGGATGTCGAAGGGCAAAAATCCAATATTGCCCCTAAAGGAATTTTGCTCTGGGAAGAAGAATACGTCCAGGAATGGGACACTAAAATGTAATAAGACTGAAATTCAGCCATCGGAACCTTTCATAATAAGTCTGTCATGCATGAGTAGGCGTAAACAGTGATTTTTAAACCTGATGGAAGACTATTGATTTCCTTCTGTTAGTGACAATATAGTAGAGTAGAATTGGTCCTCCATGCTCCCTCGATGAAAGGTATTTCTTTAACCTTTTTACACCCATTATAGGAGTATAAAAGAGAGAGTTTGGCTCATCTTACTAAAAGGGACTGAATCCTGTTCCTGCTATTCGAAATGGGAAAAGAGATTAATGCAGACGACGTAACGTAGAACAAAGTGATGCAGTGATTGGTTATTTGATTTGATTAAATTACCAAAATTAAATCGTCATGTACGACGTCTATCGCATTTTCTCAATTTCACAACTTTTTTGCAATTGAGTACTGAAATATTTTGTCCATATGTATGGTAGTCACATAAACTTTAGTGTAATGTTGGAACGGCGTTTCTTCTCAGTTTGATTCGAACTCTAACTTGTGATTGTCATCCTGGTTCGGGCCCGTAGCGAGCTTCACATTGTTAGGGGGGCAAATCTTGTGATGGGGGGGGGGGCATAAAACATTCCACCACATTAATTATTATGCAGTTTCAATTTTCATCGGGGGGCAGAAATATTTTTGGGGGGCATTGCCCCGAAATGCCACCCGGTGCTACGGGCCCGTCCTGGTTGCTTGCCTTTTAAGTGTTAGCGAAAAGTAGGGTAACTAAATGTTACAAGCCTGTTTCGATTGGTAATTTTCCACCTCATTAACCATTTGGATTACAAAAATACAACCGTCTTTTCTGGAAGCACTTGTCCAACTTCAATACAATGCTTGTAATTAAATCTACGTCATCAAGCTGTCTTTGTTATACATTCTCTTAACAAAAAGAAGAAATAACCATAAAAATCTAGGAAGTCAACATATTGTCTAGACAACGCAAATGGTTTTGGCCAGTTATTCATACAGTAAAGAAACCGGGGGATGTTACACGAAAATAACGTCACGCATAATTCTTTTTAAAAACCAGTTACTGTAATAATGGCGTTAGGTACTGTAAGGTTTGAAACAAGGTTTCACTCCTTCTTCCTCCTATGTGTTGCAGTTTCTTGTATTAATCGCATTTTGCATTCAAACACTATTGAAAAAGGTCTTTCTAAAGACAATATTCGACGAGAAAAATGCCTAAAGCATTAATACAACCATGATTCGTCATCTAGATATATGACTTTTCTTTCTAAGTTTCTTCTATATCAGTGATACGCCAGTGTTCTTATAACAAACTATCCTACCGTGACAGAAACCTCGCAATTCGACACTATGCCAACTTTATTTATGTAGGAAGTTCCTTCATGTTCATCAAATTTGATGTATAGGTTGGGCTTTCTTAAAAAGGGTATATTGCCTGTTGCAATTTACAAATGTATTAAAAGTACTATGTCCACATTAACAATACAAAATTCAGATTTAATAATACCCCCTTTTGCTGATGATAAAAAGGAGGTGTGACTGCACAGGAAAAAAACTCGAAAAAATCCTACAAACATGGCAGTTAGCAGTGGCGGCACCAGGATTTGAAAAGTGGGGGGGGGGCAAAAGAAAATGTGGGGGGGCAAACAAAGCGCGAGCTTTAGCGGGTTAGTTCCAGGGGCAAAGCCCCGGTGGGGGTCTAGGGGGCGAAATAGCCTGATGGGAGGAATGTCCTAAAACACTACAACTATTTGGAATCTTTGCATTTGATAAGGCATTATGAACCAATCCATCCTGAGACTTAATCTTTCACCCAAAGATATACTAAAACCTCAAAGCTTCCGAAGCTCTCTGGACTCCCATCGGGGCTTTACCCCTGGACCCCATCAGGGGCCCTAAGGCGGGCCCTTGGACCCCACCCGTAAAGGCTCGGGGTTCACGCTCGATATCACGCTACGCGCGGAAATCTTATTGCCCACAAATAGTTTCTCCCCCCCCCCATTTTCCCCCAATTTTAAAATCCTGGTGCTGTCACTGTACAGGATCTAATTGGGGGATTAGGAACAAGGGCTTCCTCTTTTGCATAGGCCTCCTAATGCGCAAAAGGCCCATTATAATATGGAACCAACATTCACTAGTATTTCTTTTTCAATACCCTACGTCTTCTTCCTTTCGGAATAAGTCGGGCCCCAGAATCCAGGAAATGCCTCTATTTTCTCTCGGAAGCCCAGCATAGGGTCTCCAATAAACTGACGCCAGCGACATCGCCCAGTTCGAGTTCATAGTGGTTGCGTCACCGCACGTATGCAATAGGTGGACAGCAGAAAATGTGCGCATAGTCCGCCCAAAACCGAGACCAAACCGAAACCACCCGAAACCGAAGTCGGTTTGTGGGTGGTCTTGGTGATTTCGGACAGACGGTTGAGTGGCCTGATCTGTCATGAAACCTATATCATTTCGGTTTCGGCCAGCCCATCTGTTTTTGAACAAAAACCCGAGAAAACCGACGAAACCGACGTTTCAATTGGTGTAAATCAGTCATGGTTCTTAAACTTTTTGATTTTGAGGGCCAAATGGAGGGGCCTGAAAGAGGTCGAGGGCCGCAGGCGAGGACTTCAGGCTTTAAGAGAGGACAAAAATTGGAAAGAGCAACATTTATACTTACGAAGCCCGGAGAGAGTTGTATCTACGGCAAGCAGAGGTAGAGGTACGAAGTTTTCATAGGAAGCGGTTCCTTAAGCTGTGAAGAAGGAAGGTGCCAGCAAATAAGGAAACATATTAGTTTGAGAGAAAGATAAATGCAGTTCATGTGCAAAATAAAAATAGGTTCAAACACGGAACCTTGTGTTTCGCCATCATTAATAAATGCATGATCGCATGAATCTGAATGAGATGATTGATTGCCGCAGAATTGTAGCAGCGTAGGCATAACTTGAAACACCTTAAAAATGATGCAAAAGGTGACTACTTTCTCGTGTTTTTGGCATCTTTATTCTCTAAAATGGGGACGGGGTGGGAAGGTATCCCTTTCACCACCTCTGGCTAGGTCATTAATCCCCTTGGATTTAAATGAAGAGATTTGGTTGCATAATAGAGCATGTATTTTTAACTTTTCTCTTACGCGCTCAGGTCCTCTTGGCAATGATTATTATAATTTGCAAATTTCCCTTTTTTCTCAGATATCTTCAGCTAAAATCTTGCGTGGTTACTTGCTCGGTCAGATGAAGTACGTATACTTCACTTCGTCAAATGAACATTTTATTCAGCACTGCACACACAGAGGGGTAGAGACAAGAGGTAAGTATACAAATTGACATTAAAATGATTAAAACACCATTTTTAGGTTTTGGGAATTAGAAAAGCTGGGCACATGTGCAAACTTACGTTCACCTCTGCTCAAAATAGGAAATAATGGTTGGTAACGACTCCTTCCACATTCCACCTGGATTCGACATTTTTTTTTCATTTACTTGTCTATTAGGCTACCTGTTCTCTTAGTCTACTTGTCCGCACGAATAATTACTTGTCCACTTCTAATATGGCTAGAATTTTGGAAAGAAAATTTACTGGGGTTCTTGCCTGTCGGGCGACGATACTCAGCAGTGCACTTGCGCTAGTGACCTTTTTCTCGTCCGGACTGTCGGGAGAAGGAGTTTTCGAAGCCTGCCGTCCGTAGCCCGTCTTCCGCCGATTACCTGGTTTCAACAATTAGTTCTGCACCTGCAAATAAAGAACATTGACATCGAGAGCATAAATTACTATACTACGGAAGCCCATTACGGCCAAGAAAAAACATTTTTATTTCGTTTTCCGAAGATTATTTTTCATTTTCCGAAGAAAATGTTTCATTATCCGAAGATTATTTTTCATTTTTCCGAAGAAAATATTTTTCGTTTTCCGAAAAAAATATTTTCGTTTTTCGGAAAAAATAGATTTCGTTTTTCCGAAGAAAATATTCTTCGTTTACTGAACATTATTTCTCGTTTTCCGAAGATTATTTTTTGTTTTCCGAAGATTTTTTTTTCGTTTTCCGAAGAATATCATTCGTTTTCCGAAGATTATATTCTTTAGAAGATTTCTAATGGGTACCCGCAAACCAAGGCTGGGACTACAGTACAATGCACTGTAAAAAGTTTCAGTAGATTTACCGAACAAAAATAAAGAAATACATAAAAAACGGAAAAAGAGCTGTCAAATTGTTTCATAAAATTGACAGCACTTTTCCTGTTTTTTGTATTTCTTTATTTTTCTGTAATTCTACGACAGTCTGAAGACATTTTTACTGTAGCGTGTTTCTACTTGAGAAGTCTTCCTCTTTTACCAATACTGAACGGTTTAAAAATAGTACCGTACTTCTTTGTTTCCGCTTGAATCTTTCTTGGTTTATTTATTCTTAAGCTAAAACTAATGGTACCTTACTGCTCATTTTGGCACTCCAATGTACTTTAATAAAAAGTAATTTCAGTGCATTACGCAGCATATTGGCTAAGCTTTCGATCATGTAAGAAGATGATTCTATCACCTTTTGTGAACGTCAAAAAGCTAATGTGTTCTTTCCTTTGATGTTGACTTGGACCCTCTTGCACCTAGAAATTTTATTAAGCCTTTATGAGTACAATCACTTACCTCTCTTACAACAATAATCTCTTTTCTTCTCTGAAAGAAATTGCCTAGAGACGTATATACCTAGACAGCCTATTTGACATAAAAATTCCATGTCAAAAGTGAGAAAAACGTTCATTACAACTCACGGGGGGGGGGGGGTCGAAAAGTGCTTTAGCTTCTGCAGCTACTCAAAGTTGCTATCAGAGTGTGTTTCGCAGCATAACTTGTCAAAGAAAGAGACTCCCGGCTAACCGAGATCAAAGTTTGGGGTTTAAGTACATCCTGAACTTTTCAAGTGTTAACAGCGAATCCCCATAACTCGGGACTGCCGTATATTGTAAAACGTTAGGACAGTGGACACACTGCGATTTGGTGGTGTGCTGATATAATTCGATTAAAAATTTAAAGAAATCACAAGTACCTGACGTATAACCTCTTACAACAATTACAAGTTTCAATAATGAGTCGATCTTAACTTTTGGCTTGCACACCACATTAAATCTCAGCAGGCTACGACAATTTCAATTGCCTAGGCGCCAAACATTTTTAAAGGTGGCTTAGGTGATAACGCCAAAGGCAAACACAATGCCGAGAATGTCGAACGCGCGAACATATTTCAGCCCTACGAATTTTTTGAAATTGTAGAACGTATACGGCACTTCACATGATCTTAACACGATGACATGAAAAAAATGCAATTTCTATTTCCACGTCAGACAATTTCTTCACAAAAGTAAGAATCAATAAAATAAAACTATTGAATTAATGTAGTACATCTTTCTCGTTGATCTGCACAGCTTTGGGTGTGTTTGTATTGGTACTGTCGGGATTTTTCTATTTTTGAAGTATGTTGCAACAGTCCTTTTGTGTGTGTATAATATATATATATATATATATATTACATGGGTATATATACTCAATACTACATGGGACGTGTTCCTATGACTTAACAATGGAAAACTTAACCCGACAGTATTTAAACACAGTTGGCCGCGCTCTATCACATAGGCCTCAATGGCTCAGTGGTCAGAGCATCCACCTTGTATGCGGGAGGTCGATGGTTCGAATACTGCTTGAGGCTAAGTTTTCCATTCACATATAAATATCCTCTTTCAGTATAAGGCAAGTGCCTATGTTAGATGTTCAATGCGACTTTGCAATACAGCGTTGATTAACCCATATATATATATATATATATATATATTTCGTTATCCTTCATCAGGTGGCATCATATCCACTGACCATTAAAACGTACGCAGAGTGTGTGCCGTTAATTATAGCCTAAACCAGAGCAGTAAAACAATGCAACTGCGTCAAATACAGTAAAATTCCATTATTTTATGTATATATATATATATATATATATATATATAAATATTATATGT
>WURT03161718.1:0-28278 GCA_009936505.3 Holothuria glaberrima | reverse complement strand
GAGAGGGAGAGGGAGAGGGAGAGGGAGAGGGAGAGGGAGAGGGAGAGGGAGAGGGAGAGGGAGAGGGAGAGGGAGAGCGAGAGGGAGAGGGAGAGGGAGAGGGAGAGAGAGAGAGAGAGACGAAAACAATTCAAAAATATCGAAACTTAGAAATATTCTGAGTTGATTTTTTTCCGACCTTCATTGTGTGTATCAAAATTTATGCAAGAGTTCTTTGGTAAGGGGAAAGCAGCCTGGAGTTGCAACAAAAGTGCAACATTCGGCTCAGTAGTGACAAACAGTCAGATCACGGAAAAACCTGTCTTTTCTGATTTGAGTATGCATGACGTTATCAGCATTGCATGAATAACTAGCTCAAACAAGTCATTATTATATCTGAATTTGAACCATGAAAATACCAAAATTGTTTCATATTTCCATCAAATTGAACGGAAAAATAGTTACTGTTGTATTTTTACAACTTTGTTATTGGTTGAAGCGTAAATAGGTAAATTTCGGAAGGATTTCGGAACCCGCCAAATTTAATTTGATTCAGTTTCGAAAATTTGGAATGTTATCGAAAACAAGTCCTTCGACAAAATTTTCAATGTGAAAAAAGTTTACTTTTTCAATTACTAAAATGATTCAACGTTGTAAGAAAACCCTTTTGAACAGTTGAATGCGGCCAGGTGCTCGCAAAGTTTTGAACAGATCTAGAAGCGACTATACTTCAGCAGGGTTATACTTCGTTGTAACCTGCCCACTCCCCCGGGCATTAGATGCGCAGAAACGGCTGCTAACCATCAGAGAAAATAGCTTACATACAATATTTACCATTTTAACTCCATCGATTCTTGCTGTGCCTATAATGCATACATACAAGCAAGAAAACTCTAACGGGAAGGTGTATATCCGAAATATTCGTAACTACTTAAAGTGCCTACCATTGCGGCAGTGGCAACGTGCGCCATACGTAGCCTACACTATTATGCCAATGAGCAATACATACCACAGTGCATGGAACGACCAACTCGGCCTACATTTCAAAAAAGTTGTGCCAGTATCAATTTCAAAAAGATGGCATCGATTAAGCTGCTTCAACACCATCAGGAGGGTGGAGACTGGGACATGGAAGGGCATTATCTTCAGTAAAATGCATTATGAGCTTTGGGGTGAACCACAAGGTACAGTCCTTTACTTCGGACAACGTGGCGTAGGGCAAAGCCATGAAGTATTAGATCTATATTGTTGTGGGTACAGTAACCAGCATAGAAGGGCAAGTCATGAGGCAAGGATTAATCCTCCCCAGCCAAAGCCCACTGGACAGCTGGAGGATTCTGTTCCAACGGTCACAAGTCTCATAGTCAAATAGGTATTAATGGTTGGCCTAAGGTCTCAAAAGCTCGATTTTGACACTTTTGTACTCAAGACATCCTAAATACGGTCAGTTGTTTGCAAAATTTGAGGACAGTCGAAAAATCTCCCAAAAGAGTGCAACTTTTTGAAATCTTATTTTCTAAAGAATTTTGAAGGTAACGATACTTCATAATGTTTTCCGTAAAGATGGGGCATTCGGACTTCAAATTGTAGGAGATATGAGATCAAAACTCCCCTAATGCATAATTCGGAAGACTGAAGTTTCCCCAGCATGACAGGTTACCTTGTCTGTGTAGCGTCCATTTCGGAGAATGCCGTCACAAGCCTCGTTATCGATGGGTTTGAGCGTTGACAGATAAATACGAAACTGAAGAAGTCTTTTCCTTTAGGGCAACATGTGGGACCCTGATTGACTTGAAAATGGTCCCCCAGGGTCCCTGCGCGATGATCTTTGATCTGAAGTATTATTATTATACATTTACACTATTTTGAGGAGTGACTGAACCTGGAGTGTGAGGGGGGACCAGAAGATCCAGTGCCCCACACCTTCACTCATGTTCAGTACACCATAAAATTACCCGGGAAGTCCTCTCCTCATTCACATCCGGAGAGCATGGAATATGGATCTGTCCCTGGTAAGTAAAAAAATACACAAGAATAAATAATGGAATCGTGTAGTGTTACTTGCTTGTTTGCACAAGTTGCGACAGAAAGGCGCGTGCAAGCAACCACTGCTTGTGCGTGATGACTATACAGAAGAGTATTTTGGGTCTGAGGTTAATGGGTAGTGTATAAATAAATAGCCATTTCAAGCCATGAAAAACCTATTCATTGCATTTTCGTTAAAATTCAATAGAGCTGATATCCTTGAAACTTTTTTGATAGCTATTATACTCTTTTCAAGATAATTTCATTTATTTTGCTTCATGGTGTCGACTTTTTAATCCTACATTTCGCAGATTCCTTAATCATTGCCTATATCTTAAATATGTCAACGTTCATGAGAGCGGCTGCTATTATACAGACTGTTCAATGTTTCGAGATTCTTGGAAGAAAGCTTTTCCAATTTTATTTAGTTTGAGAAACATGGAAAATTGTCAAGGTAGGTGGCGAGAAATAGTGTTTTTCTTTTGACGTTTTACAGAGGTAAGCAAAATCTGCGTCTGGGCCGTTTTAGAAAAAGTGTACGTACACTATGCATTATGCATTATATGTAGGCACTGGCTTGTTTTCCCTTGCTCCATTGCTTATGCGGAGCATCACGCACAAGCCAGTGAGCCACAACTGGAAAAAAGGCCTTGGCCGGCTCGACTTGAACCAATTGGTTGGAAACTGGGCCGTTAAACCTCATCTAACTTACTAACTATATGTAGGCAGAGGTTTTCTGTTTATTTCTTGCCAGGAATTTTTTTCATCCTTTGCCAGTGAAAATGTTACAACATTGCTTACTTTGTACCTTGACTAATTGAGCTGTCTGCCATGTAGTTAATATCTTTTTATGGTCAAAATGTGAGATAACCATTTTGGAGAAGAAACTTTAATGTTACGTTGTAGTTCATTCCATCCAATTCCCAGCAAGGCAACAGTGAAGCAGTACATGGTGTAACAGACATTCTTTCTAAGGGAGGAGTTCGGGTGGTGTTACAACTTGACAATGACTTCTCAGTACCACATTAAACGCAGGTCCAAATTTTCAAATCGTTCAGTTGAAGAAACAGCTCTAAATCACCAAACACCCCTTAGCACGCTGTTTTCCAAGAAGTGCCTTGGCCAGAGAAGTTGCTTAAGCAGGGAGGGATATAATATTGCAACAGTAGTTATCCTTAAAAAAAAAGGCAAAATTATGAGGAAATAGCCAACGAATTTCGATAATCCTCATCTTGATAGTCCAAAAAGCAACACATTTGCATAAATGATAGAATGATTTTTGTGCCTGTTAATGTCAAAGAAAAGCCTTTATATCATAAAAGGTGCCCTAGGTTGTCTGGTGAGCTGCTTGCCCAAATTCCTGCTCGTTCTAATTTTGAGATGGCTTTTTCAATGTTTTTTTCTTTTTTGGAAACTGCCATGTTAAGTTATAATCCTACAGGTGAATACTAGGTTTGTATTCTCCGTAAGCAGAGTCTCCTATAATTTCTCTGCGAATGAACCTTTACTATGTGCTGATGAACAACTGGAAACAATGTTAACCAAGGAGTTTTCCTGATGTCCAAATGCAACTCCTATTTAAGCGATAACTAACTGAAAGGGCTAAAAGAAGCCTACGCATTACCCTTTAATCGGAGTCGCTTCTTGCAAACGTCTCTTCTTCAACACAAACAGAAACAAATATTTACAAATATGATGGTCTGATTTAAAGTAGTATAACACAAGTAGACCCCTAGTACATACTTTCACTGAATGTTACCATTTTGTGCCCAGAAATCCGAGTTGACTGTTTTTTGTGAAAGAAAAGAAAATGTTTGTTTTGGGATAATTATGGAAATATCAACCATATTTTGCCATTTGCCGAATCCTTATCCATGTAGAGCTATAAGCAACATGCAAAATAGAACTTTCCCAGATAGAGAATAACGTCCTTTACAGTTCACCCTGCCTTATAAAAAAACTAGACTATGATATTGTGGATGAAATTTGCAACCTTAAAATATGCGAACACTAAGTGCGGTTTGGGTACTAGGAATTGTGGAAGGACAAAATACCACTTCCAACATGAGACAAAAGTATGAGACAAAAGCAAAGAAAGTCTGCAAAGAGCAAAGAGCAACAACATATATCTATATATATATATATATACACCCGTTAATGAATTTACCCTCCTGTAGAGCAACAAAAGGAAGACCGACAACGCAAGTGCTCTTGGTAGGGATTAGAGTGTCACACTTCATTGTATCCAGTGGCGTCGATTTGATTTTGGAAGTGGGGGCGGGGTATCTGACCTAAAACTTCTCTCCTGTTCTGACGAGGAGTCTATAAGGGGAGGGTACCCAGATGCAAAATGGCGACAAATGTTTCAATATATGGGTTTACTATGAAAATTGGGGGTATACTTCATTATCCAAAGGACAAACTGCCTGCACGCTCAGCCAGTGGTGGTGCTTTGATTTACCGACATGGGGGACAAGCGCCCTGACTGGGGCCAGCTACTCTAAGCCCTGATAGATGCAATGGGTTGCCGAAATGATGTTGACCACAAAATATAAAAATTTGGGTTACATTGAAAAAGATTAAATAATTCTGTTTTCATTAAGAAAAGTTGAAAAAGTTTGGGTTTTTTAAAAAGAATCTACCCTACTTAAGAGCAAACTAAGAAATTTGATGGGGCGACTGAACGGTCTCCGTCGGGGAGTGCATTATTCATCTTACGCATTAAGGTTCCCAACATATGTTTGCCACGATGGTGAGGTTGAAGGAAGAATCTTCCAAAAGATAGGGAAAAGAAGTTAAAACTTCGCAACGTTGAATTTTCGTGTTCCTCTAGAATCACGACTACAGTATTTGTGGAACCTTTAACGTTGAATAAATCCAATATGTTTGAAATGCGGGCCTAACAGCTAGACAGAACTGAAGATGAAAGCGCGCGTAGGGCTCGAAATTTTTTTGAAGTTACAGAAAGAATTTTGACAGAACTTACTGCCAACGGACCCGAAAAAGAGCCACGTGGAATACCTTCTAAGCACATCTATGTCTTCACCACTACTCGCCTACATGAAGTGTTTTAGTTACCTCACTTTTTAGTTTCAGGTGACAAAAAAATGGGGGACAAATGTGTTAGTGTCCCCTCCGTCCTCTAAAAAAGTGGAGGGGACATGTCCCCCGTCTCCCCTAATCGACGCCCCTGATTGTATCCTTAATCTACCTAGTGTTAGCTGCGGTTAAATGGTGGTGTAAAATGGTTGCATTTTAGTTATTCAATGTAAATGCATGCCAGATCAAATGGTCTCTTAGATAATAAACTGTATATGAATAACGGTCAGAATGTTCTTTACCTCTTTCGAATGCTGTGACTGTATATTTTTGTGGCATGAGATAACGTGGTGAATTGTCAGGAAACGAAACAGAAACCTTACATCATAAGCAGATGGCTTCAAAAATTTCTCCTAAGGAGTACATTGCATTAGACTGAATAGAATGATGAAGAACTTGGTACACAATATAGGCAGATGTAAGCTACATTTAACTCTTCTTTGTATGTACATGGGACCCTTGGCAACAATATTGTGCTCAAAGAGCACGAAAAATGACAAAACAATGTGTGTGAAGTCTCCAAAAATTTATGTCGGTTTATTTTATGGTAATTGAGAAAAATTTGAATAAATAAAAAAAAACCAAATTGATTTGAGCATCGTCTTTTCGTCACCGTTGCTGGGGTGGGTTTGGGTGGGTGGGGTGAGGTGGGGTGGATTGGAATGGGCTTTTGCTGGGGTAGTTCTTCCACTTCTTGTGACCTATTCTCTGTTTTTTGATTACTCTTTTGCTACTGTCGAAGCAGTTTGTTAATTGTTTGCTGTTTTCTTTTCTGTTTTTGTTTATAGGGAGTGCACTCCTCAAGCCCTTTGGAGTTTTTGTGTACTTCCTTTCGCTTATGTATGTACACAAATTCCTATGTAAAAGATATATTCTTTATTTGTTTGTATGTATGTAAAGCGAAAAAAAAAACAATGAATGAAACGAAACAAATCATCATGCTGACTGTTTCTGGGCAATAAAAGTTACGGTATTAGTACTTGCATGGGGCTTTGAATGGAGTGAAATGAGCAATCCCCAATTGTAATTTAATATTCACTTATTAATCCAAGACCGGCAATCTTCTCGGCTTACCAAATCCTTCAGGAAGTTTGCTCAGCTGCAATTTATACCTGAAATTTTTGTTATGCGCCAAAATAGAGTTATTGTTTATCAGCTGATTTGCCCAGATGAAAGACTCACCATTCTGAATTTCTGTTTGAGAAATTACTGCTTGAGAAAAGAAAAAAAGCGGCACTATCCTGCTGCTAACGTCCGGTGAACAGAAATTCCAACTGGGTGACAGGATCAGTGATGGACTGGGACAGTGATACGGGAAGCACATAAATCAATGACATGATGAGGATATGAAATGGGGGAATATAAGGCTGGATAGAGGTTGGTGATAACTATTTTAAACCGCTATACCTTGCCATAGCACACTTTGCACAGCATGCATGTTCTTTTGATTCCGAGTTTCATGTTCGGTTAGTGTTTGTAGAAGGTCCAACTTGTCAAGTTTCACATCAGGCTATATGTGCAAACTTTTGTTAATGAAGGCATACAACAATCATTGTTCATAATTAACAGTTAAAACATTAAAACTGTGGAGAGACTGAACTAAAGAGGACAAAAGTTTCTGTTTATTGTTTATTGTCTTTGAACAAATACAAGAGAAGAAATATTTTCGTTGGGGATAAATCCCACATCTCACATCTATATTTACCACATGGGAATTGTAAATAGAAGAGGTACTTGTTTAGCCTACCCTGGCTTATTCTATGTTGAAGAATGCTTCCAAAAAACGCCTCCAAAAGGACGTCGCGTGAAGTCAATGCCAAGGTCTATAGGCTTCCATGCGTATCGTTTTTATTTCGACTTATATCGAAGACGATCTTGTCTTTATGCTTTTTATCGTCGCAGTTAAAACTGTTTTATGACGGTCCTTGGTTTAAATCGTAAGACAAAACAAAAGCAGAGGCAATCGGTACATTCGTTTTCAGTTTGTAACAGATGACCATCATGAAATGCAAATGTTTAGATATCCAAACGTGAACGGGAAGTTATGTACACCTTCTCCAATAAATGAATAAGATATTCAACATAACCGCAGGCTTTATGGGGTAAAGAGTAACAACAAGATTTTTGAACATCTAATAATACACTTCTAATTCCTGCATTATTGATACGTATCATCTTTTACAGTAATGTACCCAGATTCTGCCACCCTTACTAGCAAAATAACCATTTCGTTACCTGCGCTTCTCCTGAAGAGAAGTAAAAACAGAAACCTTGATATGCAAATATGAAATTAAAGGAATGCATTCTGGTGAAAGGCTCATCCCAATGCGTTGTTCTAGAGATATCAGCAAATGAAATTACCCATTGTGACAGGAAGTTACATTTAAGCATCCAGAGGATGTATCACCCTGTTGCATTGAAACCTTTTCTGTCCAAGATTGAGCACTGTTTGGGAATCAGGGTGGTTTCAATTTTTTTATTTAATCTGAATAGTGAAAATTAGAGGGCTTGATGGATTTTTTCGTAAATTCTCAAACACACTCGGTTGGTGGCAGTCCCATGGGCATAAAGGGTATTTGCCCTACTCTCAAGTTTCCTCTCGCCCCACTTGCTTTCACCTAAGTATGGCACTAATCCAGAAATACCGTGGAGGTGGATAATTCTTTGTATTTGGCACAACGTTTTATGCAATGAAATACCTCCTACAATATGCTAACAATTGCATCTTTAGACGAGGTCAGAACGCAAATATGACAAACTGTTCAAATGATTAGGCTAACAGTCTGTTGTTCAGCTTGAATGATATTTTCTTCTCCAAGCCAGATACAACATTTAGCATTAATTTCAGTACCACTTAATTATCGAGTCGACCAGTGTATGTCAAAGTTAAGCATTTAGGAAAAACCGTTCAATAGCTAGTTTTAATGATGTTTTCAGTGCAAATCAACTTGTCTTTAAAGTAGCTACATGTTTTATCCGAATGTCCATAAATTTGAAAATAGTAAAGACCCTTCCATGGTTTCACACCTTGTGTCACTACTTGGATGTAAGACTTCACTACCTCTGATCCAACGAACGTCGGGGTTTGCTTGGCCCAACGTTGGGTCTCCCCATATCGTTGCTACTAATAGTTTTTTCGTTCTCTCATTATCAAAACTATCATGTGCTCAATTAATACAAAATACGTTTTTATATGCTACAGTCACAAACTCTTAATTTACCAATTTTACCCCTTGCCTTTCGTCAATCACTAAGTGATAATATACATGTAGGTCTACATGTATTTGTGCGTAAAGATATAAACATAACTAACACATTATATACTGAAAAACCTATACTATACTTGTCCTTAATGTGATTGAACACTTTTAATCAGTTAGTTATAAATTTACTTACACACCATTAATGAAATAAATGAAAAAGCCAAGCCTGTAAGTGGTAAAATGGTACAGTTTACCGGATCAGTACAATCAAACCTGATTACCCACCTGTTAGACGACTAAGGTAAACGTAATTTAAACAAAACAGAACAATCCTTTATGATACTTAAGCAAAGTTAAAAATAAGAACTGAGGAAAATAAGCTTTAGCAACGGAATGTGATACTTTCTTCAAATAATATTTTAATAACAACAAAGAGTAATTCCTACAGGAGTTGAAACAAAGGCTCAAGCGTACAATTACTTTTCTCAAAATATTTCGTCTTTATCTACTGTCTGTTTCCTCATTTGTCTCCTGCAATAAAAACAAAAGAAGGGAATTCATCCTACAAACCTCCATTGTACTGAAGAGAAGATTGATAATGTTTCAGAACCAAAAGAGTACAAGATGTGTGTAAGTATGTATGTGTGTGTAGGGAGGGGGCTGTTTAAGTTGCATCTATGTAAGGAATTTGTATGTTGCATTAGGGGTCTTTACAGTAGAATCTTGTAATAAGAGAAACCTCGTGATAAGTTGTCTTGCGAAGTGTTTGTTTAATTCCTGGTTTAATATTGTAGCTCTTATTTTTTAAGTAAGATTTATTTCGACGTTGTGAGCTGTTTGATCATTTAATAGGACAATGGTTTCCTTTTTTAATATACACTCATGTGTTCGACCTGTGATACTTTTAATGGTTTGGTATACAAATTCGGCGAGTTAGTTATTGTGTATCAAACTCTGATATGAGAATTAGAAAAAGTATTGAATCAACAAAATTTTAAGCCAAAATTTCCTTCCATTTCTTACTTCTTTTATTTTTCTTTGTCTGGAAAATAAGCAATCAACTAATAATGGAGGCACGAATGTTTTTATTGAAATATTTTGCAATTATCTTTACTGGCATGCGTGTCAATTTAAATAATTGATTGAACGTACTTTGATAGTTGTTCCGCTTCCACCATGGTCTCTGGAAGGTTAGTTCCCTTCGTTTCCGGAAGTAATGCGATTAAAGCACTAGCGATAATGCTTGCAGCAGAGAAAAGAACAAGAGGAAGCGGCGCCCAGGTTTTGGCCAGGATTAGGATAAACGGACAAAAAATTCCACCTATCCAGGAAGTTAAAGAACAAGTGCCCATCGCCATCCCTCTGAAGAATAAAATACAAAATAATCCATATGGCATATCATAATCAAACAAATTCATGCCAATTCGTTTTTCATTTGAAGAGTTAGGGCCCTCTTTCAACGCTACAAAGACTTGTAATCAGAGGCGGATTAAAGCATGGGTCAGTGGGGCTCGAACCCAGGGCCCAACAAATTTACATTATCGTATTTTTGGGGTAGTTTGTGGAGATCATCTGTGCTTATTTTCGTTTTGTAGGCTTTTAAGTACGTAAGAGGGAAATCAATGGAGTTCATTTCAAGTGTATGGGGGGGGGGGCAACCTTTGCTTCCTTTCGTGACTTGCACCACTGTAGTATTGTAGAGAAGTATGGTCGAAGGGCCCTTACATTAGCTTGTGCTTCAAAATTGCAAAATCGTTTAAATATACCGAGTTTGGAAATAAAAGAACATACATATAAGCGAGAATTTTAAGTTTATTGTCAAGTTTACTAGAAGAGAAAACAGATAGCTTTATCATTGACCAATTAAGGTATATGGAGAAAGACTCTAATAGAGAGTAATACGTCCTCCTCCATATGAGTATGTTTAACGATGAAAAAAGTCTCAACACCGTTCTAAAACAAAAATCTTTAGAATTCAATTATAACAGAAAATTATCAATTGATCTAGGGACAAATCGCTTCAAGGTCATTCCTAACACTTACCTCAACAGAGTAGGGTACAATTCGGCAGTGAAAATACAGGTGCACCCAAAAGCAGCGGAGATGGCGCACTTTCCAATCATTCCAGTGACAATTCTAGCGAGTCCTAGAGCTAGAAGAATTATAACATGATAAAACATAGAAAATAATAAACGATGCAGATTGCTGGTTTGTCAGGTGTTTTCATCAGCTAAGAGTTTAATAATGTTTGTAAAAAATGTCTAGACAAACTAAAGTTATTTTGTTTGAGAAACCTGTACACATTAATTCTGAAGGAATATAATAACTTAGTGATGTTAGGAATAATCGATCTAATATGTTTCTTGCATTCAACTTAACAAATAAGGGCAAAGTCAGCGGTGAAAACTGACAGTAGTGCAACCATAAGCAGCTGAGATGGCTCACTTTCCAATCATTGTAATGACAATTCTAGCGATTTCTAGGGGTAAAAAGATCAAAAGGTGATGGACCATAGAAATATTATTAGCGCAGCTGTCCATTTTTTCGTTGCATTCTTATCAGCTTTCGTTGCATTCTTATCAGAGTTTGGCGTTTGCACGAAAATATTCAACGGAAATGAAGTTGTTTTGTTTACAAGAAAATTTAAGTCAACAATAATGATCAAAGTACTTTAAAAACATATCAATGAATTTGAGTTATTGCAGGCTCCTCGGTTTTCTCAACAGTTCCATCCTTTGTCAAAATAACGTCACTCTCCAATAATGTTGAATTGATACAGTGTACTTAGATTACCATCTAAGATGATATAAATATAAAACAGATGTGATTTTAATTTCGGGAAAACCTTTCTTTCATGATAGAACGTTTATTTATACTGGTAAGCTTGTTTAGACTATAAAAGACAATGGATGACCTTTATCTCAATACGTTACGATCTTTCACACTTGGCAATGCCCAGCATTCTATTATCGTTTCTCGAGATATCAAAATTTGCAAAGGTAGTTGTTTCATTGAGCTGCATGGTTATTTTACAGTGGCGCCACTAGTTGGTTCCTAAATTTTAGGACATTTTGCAGTTGATGTTATTGTTTAGCTACGGCAATACTTTAAATTGAAGCATAAATGACGAGAAGTGAGCAATCAATAATTAATGTTGTGTTTTAAAGTTTAGGAGAAGACGCTCTTCAATATTACTATAGGTAGCGCGCCACTAATTATTTTTCCATTGACTTACACACTAATTTTGTTCCATTTCGTGGCCTCTGGACCCTTGTAAAAGTTTTCAACGGGCCCAAGCTACCCTCATATGAAGGCTCACGAGTAGGCCTTTCACAATAATTAAAAATTTGTGTATCATGACCACTGAAACTTTGAACGAGAAGGGCTTGTATAATAGCGTGGTGGTTACTCCTTTTTTTACTGATTCAAAAACCATTTTGCATAGCGGAAGGATATATTGCAAAAAAAGTGCCTGAAATACCTTCAATTTTCTTTATTTTTGCAGCAGGATTACTTCAATTTCTCTCCTACCAGATACACTTCAGAAGCATGGTCTAAACTGTCTCCCAAAAGGTTTTTCTAGAGTGTTAAATTCGTAGGGTAACCTCCTCCGCCGGGATTTCCCTTGAATTAGTGGTCCGCTACCTTTAAGTCAAGTCCAAACCCCTTTTAAACACACATAATTGCCAATTGCCACACCGACGGGCATGGTTGGAAATACGTAAGTAAAGACAATAAATTCCCAAACGGTAGTGTTTTTATGTGTTTATGTGTATAGGCTTAGAGCCCCTTTCTTGCAGGGGTGGCGCCAGGGGGACGGAGGCTACAGCCCCCGTCAGGGAAGTATAGCCCACGCCCGGGCAGAAAAATGGGTGTCGTCGGGGAGCAGGAACCTCGATCTTTTTTTTGTTTTGGAAAAAAGCAAAAAAAAGGTCCTCGAAAATTCGGATAGTTCAAGTACACCGAAGAACTGAAGTGCAAAAAAGCAAAAAAAAAAGGTCATCCCAGCCGGCCCAGCCCCCCTGTCGGGAACCCGGCCCGCACCCCCGTCGGGCAAATCCTACCGCCATCCCTGCTTTCTTGTAAATTTATTTGAACTAATATCTGTACTGTAGCCAGGTAGTTTTAGACAAGTTAGTTCGATATTTAGATTAAAGGTTCCTTGAATGTATCGTGGTCCATTCCATGCCTCCAGCTGAGAACTATTCTACATGGTATGATACAGTAACATTATACTATTTGCATTCCGAGACCTATTTATTCATCCAAATACACGAATGCGCGACTTTAAATGTTAAAACAGTTTCTTGAAAAAAGCTGGCATGGGAATTGACTTAAGGACGTTTTTAATTTAAAAAAAAAACCCTACTTAAGAGGATGCACCTGACTTGGAAAAAATAAGCGATATTTTTGTTTCATAGAACTTTAAAAATATTTGGTATTGATCTGCAATGGCAACGGATTCTGAGACATATATACGTATATACATGAGTTTGCAGGGGGTGTGAACAATTTTGGGACCAACTACATTTCTTAGAGACCGACTCCCTTTGTCATAGTTGTACGATTCGAATTTCCTAGATAATCACAATTTACAGGACGATAGTAATAATCATAGCTATAAGGGACTCTTCCAATTTGGGGGGCAGAAATTTTTTTGCACAAATCTCACAAAGTTCCCCGAAATTCGTTGCAATTCAGGTGCATAAAATAGACCACTAAACCACTACAAGCGCCGGAAGCGCGCAAAAATGTTTGCACATTTTTCGGACATTCGATCAAAAATTCGGGAACTCGGTAAAAAATTCGGGCAATCTTCTCACTTTTACTTCATCTCTGCCGAAATTTTAATTTGAGTAAGGTATCAAATGTTGTTCATGTCTTGTCTACTCTTACAAAGGCATACTAAACTGGATTTGAGACCGACTTTTTGGCGCTCAGAGACCGACTTTTGATTTTCACGGGGGTGTCACACCCCACCCATCCCGTATTCAGACCCCTGCATATATGACGTTAAGTACTGATTTAAAGCTCGCGGAATCCCCTTTTCTTCCTTTTGTTAATCAAGAACTGATATTATATATATATATATTCTTTCTTACATCATTAGTGCTAGCCGAATATGTCTAGAGCTGTTTCCACCTTTAAACTCATGTTTCATGAGAAGTTGATCCCACAGAACACACAGTCGTTCAAACCAATAAAATACACGTCAGCCTAAAATCTATCTAGTCATAAAGCAAACCTCATAAACGAGGTGTTCCCTAGCTGCGCCTACTACCTCACTTGAGTTTTATTGACTAGCAGATCGATTCACAAATGTTCCATTTTATTTTCTAAGTCATTGATAATCACAGAATTCTGTGGTGTCAACTCTCTTGACGGCAGGGAGTAGGCTGTCGAACAGGTGTTAAGTTATTGTGATTTATTGCTTACTTTTCTTCTATCATTTATGACGTTCTGGGGGCTTGAATTTACAAAATTTATGTCGAGGAAGGTAGAAATCCATAGAATCTGATTTTTTAAATAATATTATTGACACAGGTATTCTTTTTAAGAAACCCCTGTGTCTTTATTGACCCAGTACCAGTCAACCTTGAGAAGGCCATAAAATTAAGTTGCAGTGAAGGGCATATCCTCCCTATTCATTGCCAGACTTTCCCTATTCATTGCCAACTCTTATGACCGTCAGTTCTGTAGGATCATCTTGGCATGTTTCCATAGGGTGTTTAGAACCTTCAAGTAAGATGAAGTGTTATGATACGTATTTCATTTATTTTTTTCAAAGCGTTGTACATAAAGTTTAACTTATTTGTTCAATCCGGAATTCATCTCTTGTCTCTGCTTGTCATTCGAACCAGCGCAGCCATTCAGGTGCTGTACAGTGACACTTCATAGCGTTGTATAGCTATAATAGCAGTAAAAGTTGAAAGACACTTTATGAAAATATAACTCTTACGTGCAATGGCTGCAAGAAAGCATGTCAATCCCGCTAACAACAGAAGTCCACCTACAGTAGTCTTGCGACCGAGCCAGTCTAACAACAGAACGGAGATGTATCCGAATATTTCAACACTTCCAGAGATTGAAAGACCCAGATAGATGTTGACCCCAAGACTTTCAGTTGAAAGGACGAGACCATAGTACACCAGGCTAACAGTGAACCTTGCAATTTTAGATACAAATCATACAATAGAATTTAAAACAAAATTTGCTTTGATACAGCTTGATATATCAATAGCTTGAAAACAAAATCGGTCACTAAGAATGCATTTACAATACAAGCGTGTTCTTAAAACCGACACTTTCTCTTTTGCTGCTTACATTTACTTACCTTTTCCCTCCATCCTTTTTCTCCCGTGTCCTTTCCTCCCATAATCAGTGAACTGTTATTTATGTAAAAAACTTACCAATGCTCATTTTACTTTCATAAATAATATAATGAATGAACTTGTCACTCTCTTTGTAACCACTGTGATGGACATAATTCCTTTCCGATTTAGCTATAGAATGTTAAGTGCAAGATGGTAAATGGTTTTATCTAACCAATTATTAAGTTTACTCCTATGCGTTAATTCTTAGTTGTTTGAATTGAAAAAAAAAAGTAATCTATGGATTTGGACCGGTAGAACCTTATTTGATGAAGAAAGTTAACTAAGATGATAGTTTTTACATTATTAGAATAATTAGGTTTTAATTTCCGTCATTCTAGTAAATGAATTTTTCAATTGCCTTAAGAAGTGCTACTCACCTGCCAAAACGCATCATCAATCAAGGATTCACCGTCTTCGTAACGTGTACCTAGAGTATTTTCCATGCGTGCATGAAGTAACATACGGTACTTTGATAAACATACCCATCCCTATGTGATTAATATTGTTAGGATTTAATAGAAACTATTATCCACTTTTAACTCTAAAGCTGATCATGAAGTCCTTCAAAAGTAGTAATGGAACGGTTAAGTTGTGTTTTGATTAAATATTATCCAAGAGAACAGCAGGCTACTTGGGCCTGCACAATCCTTGCAATCGGCATAAATGTTTGTTAATTTCCCTGCTGTACCTGCGAGGGTTCCCAGATATCATTCCTACTTGAGGATCGTTTGTACATTCTGATCTGACTGTGCTATTCGGTTATTTCAGAAGTAGTCCATTGAACAACACCGTAAACCAGACTGTGGCATTTCTATGAATTATCTGTTGAGCGTTGACGTTACTCCTTGAAATAACAGTGTGAGTTTACATTTCCTTAGACGGAAAATGCATTGATCCAATTTCTTGAGCAGAAAATTTTTAAATACACATGTAATTCAAATTAAAAAAAGGTCAAACAGTACCAATGTCATATCACTTGGGCCAGCACTTCGCTTAGTAAGACCAATGTTAGGTCGTTCAAATAACGAATTCTGATCACATTTGCGGAGTTAGAACTATCTTTTGAAGGAGAAGGACGTCTTCATGCTTGGCTCTGATTAAACAAATTTTGAGGCTCCCAGTCCGCTACAGCATGATATTCCACATTATGGGATGAAGTCTCCCTACAAATTCAAACCTTTACTTAACCTTAGGTAGTTGGGCAAATCATTTTTCTTCTTTCTTTTTCTTTTTCGTAGATTTTCACATTTGTAACATTACAAAAATCTTTGCAACTATCTGATCGAGTCGCTAGCTTATACATATACATTCAAAACTTGTCCAATTTCACTCTTGTCAGGGTTGATAAGTCTGCATAAAACTTTGTTAGGAATGTTATTTTTATGCTTTACGATAGTTATAAGGACTTTTCTCTTCCCCAAGTGACTGATACGGTCTTGAATGTCTAGCTTAGCGACAAGTTATCCTCGACCGTATGAACGTAAGTCAGAGGGCTTCTACCAACGTGAGCCTGTGATGAGGTGATCAGCAATTCGGAGGGGGGGGGGTATCAAAGCCGACTATACACCGACAAGACGTATACCGTTGGTCCTATCCTATCACCCGTCTGTAACTCCACCCGATACACATAACATTTACAGTTGTAACTGTTAATGGTGATATACCCGTTATCAGTTGACCATTTCCCTTACACCCCCTCCCCCATCACAGCATTCACAATTGAAAAGAACATTTCTTAGTGACTTGGTCTGAGCCCCAACTTCAAGCCGTAGTACTTAACCTCCCCCCGAATTTTTCCTTGAAACTGGTAGATGC
This sequence comes from Holothuria glaberrima, assembly GCA_009936505.3. Classification (NCBI taxonomy): domain Eukaryota; kingdom Metazoa; phylum Echinodermata; class Holothuroidea; order Aspidochirotida; family Holothuriidae; genus Holothuria; species Holothuria glaberrima. Next base: position 11,783 of record WURT03161718.1, on the reverse strand, counting down.
AATACATGTCCGGTGTACAGCTATGACAATATTCTCTGCATTGTAGGTCCCAACATCAGCCGGTTCAACATTCACCAGCACTTTACCTGTACTTTGGTAATGTTGTTTATGTCCTGGTATGTAAACGCTGTAATATACTGTGTGCATGTGAGAGAAACTAAACGTCGCCCTGCTGACCAAGTCACTGAGCACCTGAGGTCAATTCAACAGATCCGCCAAGGATTCCATGTAGCCACACACTTTAATCCCCGTCAGCCACACACTTCAATCCCCGATCAAGATCGCCTGGCCGCAGAACACCGTCTCATCATGACACTTGGAACCCTGTCCCCACATGGTCTGAACGTTAGACTTGAGCTTCCATAAATGAGACATTCGTGCCTTGTTGCTACGTGTTAGTCACTTCACACAGTCCGTTTTCCTTATCCGTTTCCCAATGCCCAGTATTATTTTGTGTTTTCTAATTTGTACGTTTGGCCGTGCGTGTTAACAATCAGTTGCATTTTTGCCATCTGATAAAGGGTTTAAACCCGGAACGTAGTAGTGGACTTTCTCACAAACTTTTAGCACTATTTACTACCTTTCCTTTGATATATATATATATATATATATATATATCATTTACGAAGTCAACTTACCAGGTGTAAAGTAATATCAAAGACCTTTGCCTTATTGCCGGCAAGCGGAATAATTCAAGTGGTGAAAACTTCCCATCTCTTTGGGTTTGCGATGTTTCCTGAAAGACAGTTATAAGGATTAACATTCTACGTAGGAAACTGCTTCTTTTGTTACAACAAAACCAATGCAGAATTGTTATAATTTCTCAGACCAGCCTCACAAAATTTCGTGCTTTGCCTTTTAAATTAAAAGTGAAACATATAAATAGAAAATACAGTTGCGTATGTTTTATTAAACAAAGAAAAATTTTCATAAAGTCTAATTATCCCGAAACGGGTGGTGTTATGACGTATTCCTTAATTATTGCGATGCCCATTAGCCTTTCAACTTAACGAATATTTACTGCTTCGTAATTGTGAAAATTTGTTAATTAAACTCTGAAGCTACATAACAAGTATAATGTAAATTGCTCGTTCAAGACCGTACCACTTCTGAATCTAACTCTCTTAAAAGTGTTTCGGAAAGTTCAGCACCATTGAATTTAGCTGCTCTTTTTATAATTCTGACAGCTTCTCTGTTTTTCTTCTTGGAATATAACCAGCGTGGTGATTCTGGAATAACACTGACAAAAGAAAATGAAAGCATAATACTTCTAAAATTGAATAGTTGACGAGTGGCTTTACTTTCTCGTCCTTTATTTTATATGTTTCCGTTAAGAACTGGTACTTTAACAAAAATTATTTTCACAATATTTTAGAAGACAGAACAATTTAAAAGCTATTGAATTTTGAATAAGTAATAAATTACCACTTTCAGTGGATAGAGCTTAATCCCTCTAAAATGTGATTGTAGTATCGATTGTGCATAGCTATTAAAACTTTAAATCATTACAAGGGGTAGTGATAATTTTGGTAAACATTGCAATCGTCATAGTACTCACGGAAGGAATATCAGAGAGATAAATCCAGGAAACGTGATAATAAACTGCAAAAGCCTCCATGTTCGAATGAAATATGCAATGACTGCAACGATAATTACTCCTATAGCAAAAACTACATTCATAGCAAGACCGGCGAGTCCTCGTTTTGACGATCCAACCAATTCAGTTACTACATGCAAATTAAGAAGAACAACAAATGTCTGAACAATGGTTCCTCTAGTTTAAATTGTAGAATCGAATAAAGAAACAAGTTCACACCGTTGCTGTGGTCTTTGGAAATGCCTAAAAGATATGAAATAGTTACAAATGGTCCAATAGTTGCACGACTGGCATCGTTGAACAAATTCTATGTAAAAAGCCTGGGATCCTCTTGGGACAATCGATAGTTTTAAACTTACTTTTGGTATCTACCAGGCATTCAAAGACGAATACGTTAAAAGTAGGCTTTGAAGAGCTGTTTTTTTAAGTTAAATTACAGTTGTCTGCATGTTCGTTTGTAGTTTTGAAGCAAAATAAATAGTCTGTAAAAGAATAACCCCGTCTGTAAAATAATCATGTATAGCACTCACAAGACTGCAAAACGAAATACTTAGCGGTGTGTTCAGATGATCTGTTCTGAAGTCAAGTGGTCATCTATGGTTGTTCATACTTTTGAATTTAAAGTGTCTTTAAAGGATAACTTTGTAAACAAATCATGTTTTACACACACAGAGCGAAATTCATGGTGAATAGTTGCTACAAGCATTCACAGTCTACACGAGGGCAGGACAGTAACGTACCTTCAACTTCTCTAAACTCCGAGAGTTAAAGTGGACCTAAAGTCTGAAATTACAAAGATATACATATTTTAGGGGATGGAAAATGAATTTCGCCCATCAAACTCCCACTTTCATGGCTTACTCCGTTGCCGAGATATAAAATGTTGAAATTTATTCACCTTATTTGAAATAGTCAATTGCACAATAATTTGTGATGCCATTCTTGTGTAACTAACATTACCTATTTTTGTTTCCCATTGAAATTAAGATAATTATACGACCTTGAAACAATAACTGTTCTCTTGCATAGCATGTTATGAGGAGGAGGGGGCTGAAAAAGACTAGTCACCTCACAACAGGAAGATAGTGATCACATTTTGGCACAAGGTGCCGTGGCTTTCGAAAAAAAAAGAAAGAAAAGAAGGAATTTGAGTAGTATAAAAATGACATCACAAATTATGACGCAATCTACCATTTTTAATTGATGAATAAACTTCCATATTTTATATCTCATTTTAGAAAATGTCCCGTAAAGAGGGTAGTTGGACCATTTTGGTTCATTTTTTATCTTATTATAAGAAACCTCCAGCCTTTCAGTTATATATTAAACAAGAAAATTTCACACACTTCTGAAGTAGAAAGAACCCAAAGGATTCTGTCTATCGCCTAATCGTGACACATACCAATTAAGAAAGCTCCCCAGTTTGCGTTGTGAGCAGATGCGCCCAGAAAAAACCGAAAGGTCATGTACATCCAAAATTTCGGAGAGACGGCCACCAGGACACCAAATATTCCCGTCGCAACGGTAGCAGAAAACAAGCCAAATCGCCGGCCAAACCTACAAAATCAGTAGATATCAATTGACGTTGAAATTTTACCGAGCTCTTGATGCCTATAATAGACAAATGAAGAGGTCTTGATTCCAATTAAAAACAAACTAAAAACTGTTAATACCTATATTAGACAAAATAAAGGCCCTCGATGCTCATGACAGACAACCTACGAGCTCTTGATACCTATAATAGACAAGCAAAAAGCTCTTGATACCTAAAATACACAAACTTAGAGCTCTTGATGTCTATAACAGACAAATTAAGGGCTCTTGCTACTTGTAGAAGACAAACTCTAAGAGTTATTGATGCCTTTAACAGACAAACTAAGCGTTCTTGATGCCTATAATAGAAACACTATAGAGCTCTGTGTGCCTTTCACAGAATTAAAGAGCTCTTGATACTTTTTGTCATAGACAAACTAGGAGTTCTTGATACCTATAATTGACAAACTAAGAGCACTTGATGTCTATAATAGACAAATTAAGGGCTATTGATACTTATATTAGACAAACTAAGAGCTCGTAATACCTGTAATAGACAAGCAGAGAACAATTGATACCTTTAATGAACAAGTTCAGAGTTCTAGATACCTTAATAGACAAATTTCTGGTCTTTTGCTGCCTGTACTGTACGCTGTTGTTAATTCAGTTTATTCAAGCGTTACTTGCTTTGTGGTAGAATTAGTGTTGTTTTGACCTTCGTACTCAGTCAAGTGTTCTCATTTCATTTATATCAGAAGATATTCTTTACTTATTCTGAATTGACAATCCCCTGATCCATCTGCATAGAATCATAAACATAATATTTACGTCGGTATACTCACTTGTCGCATACTGTACCAAAAGATATCGCTCCAACCAAAATACCAGCAAAATAGACCGATTGTGCCATATTTGGAAAAGTTTGTCTTTCACACACCAAATTAAACTGAAAAAAAAACATAACATTTTCTTACTTTCATTCGTTCATCTTCTCTATGTTAAAGTCTTGCACTTTTTGTGGAGGGTATTGTTCACCCATGGTAGGATTTAGAGCACAGGGCCTCAGGTCAGAAAGGCAACTCGGCCCTGCCCAATGGGTATTAACTAGTGCTTTTTCAAGATCCAATGAATTACTCCTAATTCACAGAATACATTAAATGTTAATAAAGTAGTGTTCGAAATGGAATAAGTCTTGTCGACAGATTTCAAATAACCTCTGAAATCATGTTTTTTTTCAAAGATTTACTAGCGATCTTTGTCAATGGTGTTGAATTATTTTATACAGTTGAGAGCGGAGAGCTTTGCAAGGGCCCCTCTCTAGGCCATGGCCTAGCCGGCCTCCTTCGAATCACTACCATGTAGTTTACAAAGCTGGGTTACCAATCATAAAACATTTAGTAGCAAGAGTTCATGATACTTACGTCACTAATTATGGACGTTTCATAACGAGATCTGTTGTACACCCAATGCCCATCACATGATTCATAAATTGTCAGGTTCAAGTCTTCCGAACTAGAAAAGTCGGGACACTGTTCTTCAAATGTTGGCGGAAATACGTATTTTGAACACTGAAGAAATTTCCCCAGATCATTCAAGGGAATCGATAGATTCTTCTTCAGCTCATCACAGAACGACACAGGGTAATTTTCGTCCAAAGAACAGTCACAATTCTTCCATTCTACAATTTCACACCAATGGTCAGTGTTTCCGGCAAGAAAAACTTGCGAGACTACATTCATTGCTGCAAGGAGAACGCCTAATGAAGTAAGAAAGAAAATAAGCTTTTGATAAAGGCCAAGGTCGCCAATATGATGAAGTATATCGTCGTACAACATTTTGTCGATTTCTTTCAATAAAGGATGCTTTTACACTCTTGCAAATCTTTCCTTCTGCCTCTGTGATGTGAACCTATTCTCAATTGTAGCAGCTGCAGCTGGAAAACTTCTTACGGGTTAGTATTTTAACTCATCAAATTAATCCTCCGTCACCGACAGAAACTTCAAACTATAGTGATATTAAATTTTATGAGACGGATATTTGGAGCTTTTTTACGGTTTGTGAATTAGAAATTATACTTTCGTTGTTAGATATAGAGATATTAATTCAATACTTCTATTGCAATTTCACTATTAAATTAAAGGAACTCAAGAAATAGTACCATGTCTAAATGCAAATTGTAATGGCGACGACGTGTTATCTAACCATTTGTGTGTGAGTTTCCTCAGTATTATGAGGATATTTTATTTCGAGTACTGATCGTACTCTATGGGAGAATTAATGGTGGAAAGGAGGGGGATTGGATGGGAATGGTTGTGGTGGACATCACTACAACAAGTAGTTCAAAGATGATGACGTACTCGGAAGCTTTTAAGTGAAAAACGGAGCCCTCGTATACCTGGTTGTACCTTTTGAACTATATTAGTCTAGCGGCGAATTTGAAAAAGAGCTCTAAAAATTGACCCACCCGGGACCGTTTTGTTAAAAATAGCGACTATGCTAAAACTATTGCTTACTATGTAACTTTAAATTTTCGGTTGGTTGTCACTTTTTAAAAGTTCCCAAACATGCTAATTTTCAAGATTAAAAAGGTCAAAAAGGTCAATTTTTAAAATATTTTGACACACTTTAATATGACGTGACATGTAAAATGCTGTGAGTCAAAATGAATAATTTACACAGTTTTAAAGTGCTCAGAATGTAATAAAAATAAAGGAATTATAATCTGTTTATAGAGTGTTTTCATAGCTTTAACAAAGAAAGTTGAATAACAGACTAAGACACGTTGAACGGTCTGTTTTTATCACCTTTCAATTTATTTCTAGACCATTGGTGAAGACGGAGAAGAAAAACGTCCAGAAACTATCCCAAGCGTTCTGCAAACTACGGACAGGTGATGCTTAAAATATACCTTTTGATTTTGGAATGTTTCTTAAGTTTCAAAACATACAATGTTTTAAGGTCAAATGTCATTAAAGGTCTCACCTTTTGAACTTGATCTGTATTTCTTCCCATAAGGACCCCTCACAAAATCCTAGGACCTCAAACAACATTTATTTAGATATTTTACAGCAACTTTGACAGGGGTGAGGCCAGGTCGGGTGAGGAAGCTATGGTCCCCTTCGGGGAAGGATGAGACCCTCGTCGGGAAAATTTTCCAATCTTTTTAGGGAGAACCAGTGTGTGCGATGAAGTTTTAAATCTCTGACGGCGACTGGTCGGCCCAACGGTTTAGTTGAGTTACTCTCAAAGAGGGCAATTACTTCAATCAAAGCCTCAAATTTTCGGTTTTCCAAAATAAATTGCGAACCCCACCTTCTAAATTTTCTTAAAAAAATACACATACATTTAAATAGCCTGCAATACCAGGAATTAAAATTTCTCCACTAAACCCTCCCCCCCAATAGCGATGAAAATTTTGTTCACCATTCTCCCAGTAATCTGTCGCTTTTGTCCTGTTTTTGGGCAATGGCCTCCTCCCCTACCCCTTCCCGTCGAGAACTTGCTGAGAGGAATCCTCTAAATGAAGTGGAATATAATGAAAATATTTACCATGTATTTAATTTTCGTAGCTGTATTTGAGAAATCTGATTTTTTTGTTTCGGTTGTTAGTATGTGTGGAACTACGGCATTAATAAGATAAAATGTGCAGCAATCACACAACTAATTTATATTAAATACATTATGGTGTTTCTATCTATGCAATTATTATTTACCAACATGAACTAGATCAGTGAAAAGGCTAGGTTGTCGCAATATCCCATGCATAAACAGTAAATGTTCGTTTAAAACTTTCCAAACATGATGTAAATTTTATTAAGGCAGAAAGCGTCTTTGCTAGGGAGGTCACGCAAGTAATATATTTTAGCGTTACAAACTGACAAAGTATGAATTTTTTTTGTTTCAAAACACATTTTTTCGGCTATCTTCTTTTTATTGGGAGGGAGTTCGAACTTAGTCGGTTTTCCAGTTTCGTTTTTGTTTTCCTTTTATTTTGTTTGTGTGTTTTCGTTTTTGTTCTTCTGGTAAATTTATGGGTAATATCTCTTCTTTAAGGAGTCTAGTCGAATTTGGCACATTGTTTCCAACCCACCGTCATTCCGAAATTTAAATTTATCTTGTTAATTAAACTATAGTTGTCCTTTCATACAGGCCCTACATGCAGTCTGGTGCCACACATGCTACATTTTAAAGTAAAATTTTTGTTAAAAAATTTACGTTTCTTAGGAACTTAAGAAAGAATTTGGCGTCAGTGAGAGGGATGAAAGGGGAGGAAGACACCCCTCCCCTTTGAAAATTTTTGAAAATTAAGGTGCCCTTACATGCAATCTGGTGCCACATATGTCTACATTTTGAAGTAAAATTTGTGTTAAAATTTTTGTGTACCATGCACCCGTTATGGATCCAGCAACCCGATGCCGGCCAGAACCGACGTTTTGTCGAAAGGATGAAGAACGCAAAAGTTTGTTCCCGCGAAGTTTGAGAGGGTCTAGGGGAGGGAGAACCTCCCCTTTAAATTTTTTTGAAAAATTAGGTGTCCTTACATGCAATTGGGTGCCAAATATGCTACATTTTTGAAGTAGAGTTTGTGTAAAAAAATTACGTATTTTTAGGTTCCGAACTAAAAAAAAAAATTGGCATCTGTGAGGGGGCCATGCCCCACCCTACGCAGTCAAAAATTCGATAGGTCAGTTTTTATGCAAGAAGAGCATTATATTGCAATGTAGAACGTATGAGGATCTTTATTGGGAGACGCTTTACCTCCACGTGGCAAAACATGCATAAGATGCTTTACACTATCAAGACGGGCAAACTATAAAAAAAATAATGAAAATAATGAAAATATTCAATGTAACCATAGTAGATATTGATAATTAATGATTTTATACATTGATTGCAGTTCAGGTATGTTTATTGTAAATTTATACAAAATATTTACCACACTAGACTCAAGGAAAAGCCTCCCAATGAAAAAACTGAATGTGAAGCACACATGTATAGTACCAAGCTTGTTGAAGTTTTGGTGAAATGGACGCATGACCTTTGACCCTCCTAATTAGTACGTTCAGGTAAATTTAAAAGGTGACAACTAACAGAAAATAAAAGTTGATATCTTAAAGAACATTTTAAGGGTAGGTGTCAACTTTTATAAAGTTGTCCCGGGGGTCGAAAATTTTCAAACTTCGCTGCTAGTCTATAGCCTATGCGTTCAAGGGCGTAACTACGGGGGGGGGGGTGCTATAAACCCCAGAAATTTTCAAAGTGTCGTCCGTCGGGAAATTTTGCTAGCTGTCGGGAAAAAATTGTCTCTGTCTTTTGCAGTTTCCGGACTTTGTTAGAAAAAAATATTTTATTTGGGGCTACAGAATTGTCGAGAACTTTATTAATGACTATCGTTTACTTAATGTTTGTCCACAACCGTGCAATAAAAGCCTTATTGGAATGTGACGCAACTCACTCTGATTGCTCGTTGGGATGAGTTGGCGGTATCAGAAGTCAAATGTGTCGGGTCGCAGTCGGATTGCAGGTAAACGGTACGCGCACATTGCTGAGGTGGATACATTCAAAAGTCTGTCTACTGTTTGTAAGTCACACATGGTCGAGCGCACAAAGCTGTCGTCTGATTGCAAAGGCTTCTTTATTAAAAGACGAGTTGCCTTTGGGTCAATGACACCTGAACACTGCGAGGGCCTTACTAAACCGTCCCTTTCCCCCGACTTCACTCCGAATATCAAACACAGGTATTTCCGATGAAGTCGAAGAAGACTGTCTGATTGCAATCGGGACAGACAGTGAGGTCGAGAACAAAATTTAGCACACACCTAACCGACCCGTCTGCCATGTCACTGTGTTTTACTGTGGCGTAGCTGTCGGGTCGGTGCTGTATGCGCTGGTTTTTCACTAACTAAACTCATAAAGTCGGAGGCGTTCGATTTTAATATAAACTTAAGCACTGGCGTACGCAGGGGGGGGGAGGCATTGGGTCACGCCCGCCCTCACGATGCCAATTTTTTTTTAGATCCTAAAAGTACGTAATTTTTTAACACAAATTTTACTTCAAACGGTAGCATATGTGGCACCAGATTGCATCTAAGGACACCTAATTTTTCAAAAAAATTCCGTCGATCACTGATGCCCTTCTTCTTTTAGTTCCTAAAAGAGCGCAAATTTTATACACAATCTTACTTCAAAAGGGTAGCACATGTGGTACCAGACTGCATGTCAAGACACAAAATTTTTCAAAAATTTTAAAAAGAGGAGGGGTATCCCACCATGGACCTCCTCACTGACGCCAATTTCATATTAGTTCCTAAAAATCCGTCAATTTTCTAACACAAATTTTACTTCAAAAAGCATATGTGGCACCAGATTGCATCTAAGGACACCTAATTTTTCAAAAATTTTCAAAGGGGAGGGGTGTCCCCCGCCCCTTAAACCCCTCACCCAGCCCGGCGATCACACACAATACCGCATGGCCCTCCTTGAGAGAAATCCTGCGTACACCACTGAACTTAAGGGTGCATACATTTTGTATTCCGATTATTGCGAAAGAATTTCGCTTTTCCGACTCCTTCTGTTGATGCACTTCCTAGAAACTTTACCAAATCGTCTTTAAAGGTCTTCGCGCATCCTTCATGTCCACTATTTGTCCAATTATTAATTCAAGAAGTACAGAACGTGCTTTAGATTATTGAGAAGTCCTGCGTGACAGCTTTTGTAACCCGCATTCCTAACCCTCAAACCTGCTGCGTCATAAAGAAATCGAATGGTCGTTAGTCGATCATGGTTATTATGCCACCAGATGCCAATTTTTCTTTAGTACATAAAATGCGTAAATTATTGAACGCAAATTTTATTTCAAGGGTGGCATATGTATAGACTTACCATCCGTCCTGATTAATCGGGATTGTCCCGTTTTTTGAAAGGAAAACTGAGCGTCCCGGCTGGTAAGACAAATCGTTCCGATTTTCTCGAAAACGAATAAAGCTGTTATATTCTTTATCATATTTTTGTGTGCACAGGAAAAATCCTCATGTTTGATCACTGTTGTTAGCCCGGAAGATAAGGCTATAGCCCGAACTTCCGACCTGCACGTATTAGGCAAACAAACCTAGTGATATCAACTTAAAATATTGCACAAGTTGGCTTCTTGGCAGATACCAAAATCTAAATCTGCCGGTCGGCGCCAGTCTTGCCCGACCAGGACGCAGAATTGCCGACCGCCACAATCTGCTTAAGTGATTTTTCCGACCGGCACTTATTCCTGATAGGAACTCAAATAAAATATCATTATGGTCGAGGAATCGACTGTAAAGAAACTTTTTCTTGGTCATAATTCGAGATTGGGGAAATCCAGTTCATAAATTAGTAGGGCTGTCAATTTCCGTTTAATTTTTCATAGATTTTTTTTTTTTTTTTTTGATTAATTGGGAAATTTCAGATGTGAGATCCCTATTTTAAGTCTTCGTACTTACAGCTTAAAACACTCCGGAAGTGCCATTTCCGGCCGTCTGGGGGTATGTAAATTCCAAAAATTTTCTTGTATGCTTCGCGCCAACTGATGGTAGCGCTCCGCTTAGATAGTCCTACCGGCACTCAAACCATCCTCCTCCTGATCAGTCTTCAAAAGCCATGTCCCACTTTCAGCTTAGAGAAATACGGTAACCCTACATATATAGCACCAGATGGCATGTAAGGACACCTGATTTTTCAAAAAATTTCTCAAAGGGGAGGGGAAACACCCTCCCCTTAGACCCCTCCCCTAGGTTGGTGATCAAAGAACATACTGCGTTCCCCCCATCCCCGTGAGAGAAATCCTGGCTACGCCACTGCTTATGAGTTAAACTTTCTTGACACAGGCGTTGAGGCATTTTTGTCGTGAATGTAGCCCGTTTTGTAGGGAAAAAAAGTCCCGAAACACCCCCCCCCCACTCATCGATCCTTAGGGACGCCCCTGTATGTAATGTTTCAAGATCAGCGTAGTCTTTATCATACATGTGCGTAAAATCCTTAACTTGTCTTTGTATGTGTACGTTTTAGAAGTCTCATAAACATCTAAATTTAAAATGCAATGTTTCTCAATTTCCAAGTTTGTTGGACAACACATTTCCGACCTCTGGAACCAGAATTTAAACATTTAAAATAAGTAGATACTTAAATTTACGTAGTCGAGTAAAATTATTTTAGAAATTTGACGTTCTCACAGAAAAATAAACTGTTTGCTCCTTGGCTCACAAACACCATATTGTCCAAAACTCAATGTTTCAAAAGATGCAACATAAAATTTAATTTTGAATTCCGTAATTATGCGTGCTATATTTAAAACGTTAGTTTTTGTAAAAGAGTTCGGTGGTAAGATTGGGGGTTTAAAATACATCCTGCTTTAAAGCTTACGTACATATGTCACATCGTGAGGTACATTAAATTCATCAGTGCTTTTTTCCGTGAAGTCTTTTGCTCTTTTCTTCTAGAGGTTGAAAATACTAGAAACATCAACCCTTCAAAGGCGGCATAGGATACCATATATAAGGTTTTTAAACGCATCATCAGATGAATGTCTCCATTTTCATCAGAGTCTTACTAAAGGCCTGTATACACGAGCAACATTTACAAAACATTCCCAAAACATTTCCAAAACATCCACTGGCAACAAATC
>WURT03161696.1:0-10703 GCA_009936505.3 Holothuria glaberrima | reverse complement strand
GGGTAAGTATGAAGAGCAGCCAAGCTTCCTAGCTTGAGATATCATGTTTACAGATTTTCAGTGTTTGACTTTTGATGACCCTGGATGACATTTGACTACCACCAAAAGTGTCCTTCCTCTTAATACAATGCATCTACATGGTAAGTATGAAGAGTATCTACCTTTCGTACCTAAAGATATTGTATTTCACAAGGTTTCCAGCTTTTGACCTCTAGTGACCTCCAATGACTTCTGATCTTGACCAAAAACAATAGGGTTCTTCCTCTCAACACAGGGCACTAACACACCAAGTATGAAACATAACCAAGCTTCCTAACTTGAGATATTGTGTAAACAAAGTTTTAAGTCTTTGACTCCTGGTGACCTCAGATGACCTTTGACATCCACAAAAAACAATAGGGTTCTTCCTCTCAACATAGGGCACTAACACACCAAATATGAAACATAACCAAGCTTCCTAACTTGAGATATTGTGTGAACAAAGTTTTAAGTCTTTGACATCTGGGGACCTCAGATGATTTTCGAACTCTTGTCTAAAAACACTCACGGGTGCTTCCTTGCAATATATGGTGCATCCACATACCAGGCATGAGAACTGTCACAGGTTCTACTTTTAAGATATTGTATTATCGAATTAAGCATCACAAACACACACATACATACACACCACTATCACAAATGCATACAGTTGGTTTCTCTTTCATTGAAACTTAAATACACTGCACATTAACCTTCTGCCACTTTTGAAAAAACTTTCAACGAAATTATTTATCAACAAGAAAAACAGAGGTACAGTAAAAGAGAAATTTCGATAAAAAGGCATTTGAAAGAAAAGTTTCAGCTTTCCTGAGAATTTAAGCCATTTTAGCAGTATTTCTCAAAAGGAATGTTCTTTTAATTTGAACAAAGATAGACAAAATTAAAAGGAATTTCTTAAGAACAACACTGGTTTGTCACCTAAGGCACTGGTGTAGTACAATGGGGTGGGAATATTGCTCATAAGTTGAAGGAGATGTAAAACTGTAAATTGTACTGCTTTCATTTGTTTCGTAAAGGCAATTTCGGTGGGGGAGGGGGGAGAGGAGACCAGCTGACATACAGAGGTACGTTCACGAGAGCAATTGGAGATTCGCCCCTAAAGCAGCGAAACGTGCAAAAAGCAAAGAAGCTGAAAAGGGGGAACAATAGAAAATGTGATATAACCATAAACTACTTTTTTCAGAGCATTTTTTTTTCCAAGGCATTTGAAAACAATCCCCTCCAAACAAAGATAAAATTTGTACCCTAGAGGATATATCATAAAATAAGCGTTCTGTTAGTGGCTGATAATGGCTCACTACACCACTGCCTTCAGAGAGAACAAACCTTGGCATTAGACACTTAACAATTTTTAACAAACGTGCCTTAGAAGAACTGCTTATGAGCAAGTTATGTCAAAGTTAACTCATGCATGTCTCACTGTAAAAGAAGTTAAGAAGTGAATCTTAAGATTTAAAAGGACATAAAATGTGTGAGCTGAAGTGCCAAAATTAAATCTTATTTTAAATATTAAATTCACCTTGGGTTGGTTCTTCAAAGACAGATTACCCTGAGAGTAAACAATGCAAAGATACTGTACATACAAAGGCCAAAATTATTGCAAAAACATGATTGAATCACATTAGGTACCCTCACAACAATTATCAGGACATATTTCAAACTATAGGCCAAATTGTCTTCGGACTGTTTACATTATCTACCCTGTCATAAATGTAACTGATACATCACGTTTCCTAGTATTGTATAGACTCAGTTGTAATTGATATCAAATGAATGAAGAGCTGTTGACGATAACTGTCATCTGATCACTTTTCTGGCTGATTTTTCCTTTTTTCACTGATTTTTCTAATCAACTTGCAATTATTCAAACCTGTTCATATGGTTCCGCAAGTCCCAATTTATACACCATACATAAGACTCAAAACAGCGTCCAGACTGCAGACACGCAAAAAAATCTTTGCAATGTTAGGGGCTGTGAAATGGATTCCAGTATGAAGAATGAGCCGGACTTAACCGTACCGCATTTTCTTCTACTTTCAATCTTCCAACTTCTAGCAATGTCTTTCTTCTGACACAGCCTTTCACCAGGGTACTGACTACGTCAATTAGCAGGAATGTTAAAACCATGGGGAAAAGATAGGATGGCTTTCACCATAATAGCTTGACCTCTTGCCCTTAAAGTCACTACAAAATAATACTGCTCTTCTTCTTGCAGTTTATGCATATTATTTTTGTTATTACATTAAAACTGTCGTATGTCATCGCTACTTTAATGCCTGTAATGAGGCTGGGGTACAATTCTCCAGTTCTTTTTATTACTTTTGTAAAGAGGTAAACCACACAAATTTGTACTATGTTTCAGTGGCTAAAAGTCATCATATATATTTAGTTTATGTCCAGTTATACCCTTGTACTGCAATATTTTTATCGGTGTCATAGCTAAAAGATCATAAAGTTTCATTTTTACAATAGTACAAAATCTACTTTTTTTCAAATCCTACCCATTCCTCTCAGAGAATACCTTAAAAAGCAGTGTGAGAAATGGTTTTATTCTTTTTCAAAAGTGTTGTTGCTTTTCCATGATGAAGAAATGTATGAAGGTCTTTGTCCACCATCCTCCCCAACAAACATTTTGTACCCAGGTTGTGAAAATGATGAATAAATGAATCATATGTAATTTTACTTGTAAATAAGTCATTTAAAACTCCATTCATCATTCTTACCTTATCTGAATAAACTGATAACTGATGGGTTGGGTTGATGATGATGAGGTTGCGCCCCGCATACGTATGAATGAGATTAGCACCATAGCGTTGACGTAGCGTGTGCAAAATGCTGGATTCATTCAGGTGTAACAAGGAGGAGAGATCTTCAGTACGATCAAAATTGGAATGATTGGCCTTGAAGAAAAACATGAAGCTACCATGAGTATATTATGTCACAGAGTTACAGTATGATATTGTACAATATAATCCAATGTTTTTCTTTAATATGATATACTGTTTATACTACATACATACTACTCACAACCTTCTTTTTCTATGTACTGAATGCCAGTCTTTATATGGCTATATTTTTCAGTGTGCTTTCATTGAAATACAGTGAATACATTTTTGCTTAAAATTTCAAAAACCACCAACAGCCACACACATCCTTGGCTAAAATCCTGGAAGGAATGGAAGGAATAAATTGGGAACTTGAGAAGCTCCTTGCCAAAAAACCAAGGAATTTGGAAGAAATTTCAGTAACTGAAGGAACGTGCACATTCTTTTCACATGAAAATAAGTGTAATTTGTGAGAAATTTGAAAAGGTAAAACGTTTTCAGCACTATAGCCTGGTGCAAAATGAAACATCACTATTTGTCATTTCAATCATTTCAGATTGGGATAGAAGTTCACCACAGATCTCCCCAAGTACTGATCACAATAAAGGCCTAGATTTTGCTAAGAAGTGGGCTCACAGGAAGGGGCTGGATGCTCAGTGAAACTAATTCTGCTGTTCCAAGCACTGGACATAGCAGTGCAACAGGAGTGTGGAATAAAAATGGAAAGGAGGTATATGCCTACTAAATAAATTTTATATTGCCACACACCAACCAGTAGTGATCAAGCTCCCCCCCCCCTTTCTCCATCCTCTGTCCCCTAACATAACTACTTTTCAACTTCCACCAGCACCAAGGGATCAAAGACAAAACCAACAGAGCTGAGATAACCCACCTTCTCTAGGTCTTCTTCATCAACATCTAGAAACTGGCCATTACTCTCTAGCTTTATTCGGACCTTGCCATCTGTGGATGTGTCCTTACTCTGGACGGTAGCAGCAGAGAACCCACCTCTGTGCAGCAGCCATACTTTATCAGATATCCAATCACGTTCACTGGCTATCTGTTCAGCAGACTTGGCCTGTCAAAGAAAATCACCACAGAGTCAGATAAAAGCATGCATGTAACTAAGCGACCCACAAGTAAACATTGTTTCCAAAAACTACTGTACAAAGAAACTTGAACCTGGATAAGAGCAATGGTGACAATACAGGAGTTACTTTAATTGCCAGTCTTTCTGAAATTCTACCATTTCAACAACTTCCGCAGGAGGCAAACAAAGTCTTTAATCAAGGTCACTGACCTCTAGCATGGAAAGTACACACGTTACATACACCATACATTCATTACTACAGGCTTGTGTGATAGGGGAAGTTATCAAAGTCATTATACAGTCTTAATCTGATTCATATTCAAGTATGAAATATTCTGAGGCAAAGAGAGGAAACTGTTCAAAATAATATTTTGATAGTCAACATTTAAGTCCTGGATCTATTTATTTGAGATTTCAATTATTTCACAAATACTTGATTGAACTGTGCAATCTATAATGTATTAAACACTTCCTCATATGGAAAAATTCCCACGACTTCCATGCTGTACATACATACTTTACTGAATCATAAAGAAATATTTCAATGCATTTTATGTAAAATTGGGGGTGCTTACATTAGTGTAAAAGTCGTCACAGTGATTTACAATGTAGGTATACTGTGACCACACAACCCCCCCCCCCACACGACAATTCTCACCCAGAAGATTTCTCCCACAAAACTGTAAACCCCCACCCCCATCATATGACATCCCACTGACAATTCCCACCCAAAAATTCTTCATGCAGACAATTACCAACTCCACGCATGACAAACACCCCTCAAAATAACTTCCCCATCATAAAATGTGAAATTGTCCTAGGTAGAAATTACCAGAGTGCACTGTTGGCATTAAGTCTCAGAATTTTGAGAGAAATCCCCCACTGCACCCCCCCCCCATCTCCCCACCTCCCTCCCAAATAGGCTAAGGATTTTGGCTGAAAGAGAAGGATCTTGACAAGTCGCAATACAAAATGTCGACTTTTCTCAACAGCTCTTCCAAATGGATGGGGAAACATCTACATGTTGGTTTTGAAACTTGCAAGATTGTTGAGAAAAGTGCAGGAATGGCACAATCCTTCTAATGCAAACACTGTTGGGGTGGGAACTGTCCAAAATTGGAATTTGTTCATGTGAAAATTGTCTCAGGGCAGCTGTCTGGAGGAACTGTCTCAGGATCACTAGTTACAGTGAGGAGTCCATAGGCCACCGTAACTTCCTAGTGTGGTACAGTAGTAACAGTTACGGTGGGACAAGAGAAAAATTCCCTGGAAGCCGGGGTATTAACAAAATGGGGACACTTGCATGGAGCTTTCAGCTAACCTCCAAATGACGCTGAGAGCACACAAAGCTCTTATCAGCTAAACTGCATCTTTATTAGCTTTAAAGAAAATCTGCACGAAGGGCTCACAAAAGAGTGAAAGGGGTGACGGTATATCCAAAGGGGCAGGGGGTAGGAGGAGAGACAAAACAATGATTTAAAATGTTCATTCTCTGCAGATGTGATGACTAAATAATAAATATACAATCACTACAAGTGAAAAAAAATGTTTTATGCAAAGTTTGTATTTACCAATAAAGCTTCAAATCATATGATTCAGTCTACGTTTGTATCCTCATTTTGAGTAATAATCATGTGAATACCATATTTAAAAGCTTTACTTAGTTGCATTAAATTTTACTTTGAAAACCTCTTGATGCCCATCTGTATGGCTTGATTGAAATTCTGGGGTCAAGGTACATTAGCATGTGTGTACAACCTATTATCATGTTACTCACTTTTGTGAGTGAAGCGCAACAAAGTTTTGCTCCAGGAAAAATCTGATCATGGTAAAAGTTTAATACATGCGGAATCAGCACTAAAATTTTCAATCGTCTACCAAAACATGTCTGCTACCATGGCAATTTTGAATTAAGAATCTCCCTACAGGAAGTGGAAACCCAATGCATCTCCCTCAGATTTATAAAAATTTGTGTTCCTCCATAATCATATTTGCAAACAAAAATGATACTTGGGAGACATTTACCATTCAATAAAAAACCAAATCCATTTGAAGTGCTCTTGAAGAAAACCAACTGCAGGTGAAAGAGCACTATAGGCTACAGTATGCAATATTTTTGAATTTGACAAAAAACTTGTGACAATAAACAACTAAAATATGTCTATGTGTTGTTGGTAAAGTCACCTCACGGACTCGAGCCTACAGACCTTGTGTAACTTTTGACAGCATTCCAATTTTGGTCAATAATTGCTTGGGGCATGGAGTATTGACAACCCGTGCCAACACCTCTGTTCATAGGTTGTATGATTTTTTCAATCAATTTTCCAAATGGGGGCATACAGTAGTAGTGCCCCATGCCCAGCTACAGGCATGAATGTTGGCAGTGTTTAAAGACCAGTGGCCCCAGAGGATGGTCATCCTTGCATAATTTGGACCTAATACACAGCACACATTATAAATATACATGCTCAGTTAATTTCTAGTATAAAAGATACAGTAAACTGGGCTAAGCTCTGCTAGTCTATATGTATACTGCAGTATATACATACTGTACTCCACGTATGTCTACCACTGACTTCAAAGCTTCACAGTCTACTGTACATGAATAATTTTGGCTCTCAGAAGGGGGTTTATTGATGCTAAATGTTGCATCATTTCTTCTTTAAAAATGTTTATATGCACTGAAGATGACAATTTTTTCTCTATTTTTTCATTTTTTTTTGTACCAACAGGGAGGGGTGCTGTGCCTGCTGTGCCCATCTCACATCAACCACTGCACATCACTTAATCAATGTTCATACAAAGATACCGTAAGACCTAATATTTTACTTCATCTGAATCAAATAACACTTCCTGTTAAAAGTACACAACAACCTATAGGAGAGTTTCGCACAGGGTACAGTAGGCTCATTTGTAAAACACAGTTGGCAAGTGGCAAGGGATACTGAGCTATTTCCAGCCAGAGAGGGATGGGTACTATTGGTTCTTTACTCATATCAACACAACACTACTGGGAACTATTCTTCACTTGTCAATGCAGACAATTACTGCAGGAAATAAACAAGCGCTACAAACTCCAACTATCGATGGCATTTCAGTGAAAAACTGTAATTCAGGAAACTAGTAGCCTGCCTCTAGCCTACTTATGTGTGACAAAAACTGTATTTCAGAAACTATTTCTAAGTTATGTACTTTACACTGCACACCAGGTACATAAACCTATTGACTGAAGTTCAGTATCCATAGGTTCCAATATTGTTTCCTGGTATTTCACCTAACAATACTTTTTTTTTTTAAATTATACTCTTTTGCCCTCAAATGAGTGAACTGTACTGTTGGACTGCTAAACTCATAGCACAACTATGAATTGTTGGTACCCACCCAGTGGAGGTACAGTACTGTTACATCAAAAGTTGAAAAAGATCTGCATTTCAAGGAATTTTACTTGACCTTAGAACTTCTATAAATGAGGGTTTATGAATATGAAGTACAGAAGATTATAACCACAACAATTACATGTAAACAAAGGTGTGCACACTGTCAAACATTTCAAGTAAGCCTATAGATCTAGCACTTAACTTCTAAAAGTCCTCCACCACATCTGTAAAATCTATTAGTTCAAGTAGGTAGTTTTGACGTAAAATCCTGTGTGATTTGGTCAAATCTTATGAAACCCAACTTCATGCCTGTAGATAAAAACAAGGCCACATGACCCCAGTTTGAAGGGTCCATGCATAAACTTTAAACTAATCCACTTCCTGGTCCACTCGATATTGAGAGCCCATTCTACTACATTACATCATAACAATATCATTGATTCCTACCAAAGGCCTTCCAAGTAAGGACATGTTATAGCAAACACATGCCTCACTTTTGACACCACCCCTTGTGGTCTGTTACACTCATCCAAAAATTCCAGAGTGACAATATGCATTCAATTTTGTGTCTGTTTCTATGTCAATTATGTTTGCAAAGCACTTTTTAGAGGCTAAATCTCAATTGAACACAGGGTCAAATAGCCTCAACACCCACTACCAAAACACTATTAATGGCACGAAGTTCAGGTAATGCCTCATAAAACACCTGTTGAATGACAATCCACTGCATACTAAAGGAATGTCTTCCCATTTTCATGACACTATTCAGGTGGAAAAGAGTGAACAAAAAAGGTCGAGCTGACACCACTCAACAGCATTAATTAATCCTCATGATTTTTTTTAAAATAAACTTGGGGAGACTGCTTTTTCCCTTTAGTGTTATGATGCACATTGAACAAAAGGCTGCAAACAGACAAAATCCAGCAGCAATATTTACAGTTCATTCCACTCTGGTAATATTTGTAAACATATTACCCTTTACATAAATGTTTGCAATTTTTTTAAGTCTACAAAAAAAAAAAAAAAAAAAAAATTACACAGGTACTGAGTCTGTATAATATCAATTTCATTTTAATTTCTTTCACTTCATACATCACAAAGAAAACAAACATTCAACATTCATGCACACAGTAGCTATATTGCTAATTGCAGATTAAGGTGAAACATTGTCTGAAAAAATGCACCATGGGGCGAAATTGCCCACAGGGGGAAAAAACTGTTTCACTTCATTTTATTGTATTTTTTTTTTTTTTTTTTTTTGCCTTAAGATTTTGGCAGTGTACAGATTTCACTCTATGGGTCGATCCAGCATTATATATACACACACATAAATATATATATATATATATATCTTTATCTTTCACATTTTCCAAGCAATATTCAGTGGATGTTAATGATAATTAAAACTCTAAGTGAGTTTTACCTACTGTACACTATATTCTGGTTTCTGTACCCAATAACTAGACATGATGTGTAGTGTCATACCTGTATACCCTGCAATCTGGCTAAGCAATATGCACTGTTAACTAGAAAGAACACACACAATGTGTGCCTATTACCTAGAGTTTTACTGTATAGGCCTACATGATATGCTGATAATGCTGAGTGCCAATCACAATTTCAAATAATTTTTAATATTGAATGCCTTGCCCTGATATACACTGACCTCTGATTGACACCAGTGGGATTGGTCTTGAAACCATTCTATTCAAACAATTTCTTGGTAATGACCATGTCACAAAACTAACTTTTGAAGTGCTGTACACAAAGGTCAAGGCCTATAAAACTCTCAATGACATTGTAGCACTCGGCTATGTATCTGTATTTCATATCAGTACTCTAAGTTTTATTAATTTAATAATAGCACTGCAGCTAAACAATGGTTACAAGGAGAGAAGGGGGAGGAGGAGGAATTTTTCTGGGGGAATATTTCTTTTCACCAGGGTGTTGGACTTAACACTGATCATCAAATATGCTCTTCCCTGCATTGAAGAAAATCTAAATCCAATCTGAATGTATATTAGGGCCCTCATGTACAGTATGTGTTATCAGTTTTTAGTTGAATGTTACAGTATGGTATGACAGCAGCATCTGGTATGCTACATAATTTTAGCAACACAAACACACTCTCTGCAAGCTGCAATGGGCAGAGATTGCAGATCTTTAGAACTTTAGATGAGGTTTAACGGCCCAGTTTCCAACCAATTGGTTCAAGTCAAGCCGGCCACAGCCTTTTTTCCAGTTGTGGCTCACTGGCTTGTTTTCCCTTACGCCGTTGCTTATGCGGAGCATCACGCAGATCTATACACAGCTATTAGCATCCTCTAGACTGAGTACAGTACTTAGTCTTTACCACTTCATGCAATGCAATTGCTTCTCTAAAATCATGCAAACAACTGCCACTTGTCTTTCAGAATAATTAATTCCCCTTCTAGAGCCACAGCCTTACTGAATAAACCACTTATTCTCATTTTCGTAAGTAAATTAAACAGTTCTGAGAGCCCAACATACTGCACAGTACTGTATATAACTGTTCACATACCAACTTCAAAAGCATGACCTTTACTAGTTTCCAGTTGGTTACCCCTTTCTCTACCAGGTCACGATAAGTTCGTACCATTACAGTATGTTATTTTTACAATTACTGTAAAGTGTAAGCTGCTTCATCACCAAGATGTGTCTGAACTGAACAAGTTTCAATTTCATTTTGTACTTGGCTTGTTGTACAGATTAATCTTTTTGCATACAGAGGTATTGAAATGAAGTTAGGTTTCCTGGTACTGTAGATGTAAAAGATGGCATCTACAGTACAAACGCGACTACGTGAGCATTTTCTCATATATATTTATCCTTTCCCTGTCGCATTCTGGGTTCAACACTGAATTATATGGTGGCACAGCACAATGGCACTACACCATCCCCATGTGAAAGTAAGCATTACAGCAGAGATAAGCTATAGCACCTGCGTTGGATTTGCCCCCAGCCAATGACTAAATACTCGGTAATGATTATCAAGCAAAGTGTTGGACTGATTTCTGTATTTGCTAATATACATTCCTCACACTTGTCAAGTTAGTATCAGCATAATTTTTGTGCACATTTCATTCATTCTACAACATCACCATATCAAGCAGTATTGGGAATCGTTGTAACAGCACACTGTATTCGTTTCAGTTTCAAATGATTGAATTTAACTATTAAGGGACTGGACAAATGCGCAATCGCGTTTTTTGCAGCGCAATTTGTGTTTTTTGAAGTTTATAGCGTTTTTTTAAATTTTAGGTCAAATTTTTACCCCCAAAAAATATTCACGCCCAATTTATAGAAAATTCCAGCAAACTACATCTGTGAGTGCCTTTGATAAATTAGTAC
>WURT03161685.1:0-10703 GCA_009936505.3 Holothuria glaberrima | reverse complement strand
AAAAAAAAAAACACTTATGTCAATAACATACCAGTGCCATTGCATACCGCAGATTTAATAGTGTCACCTTTCAAGTAAACACAACAGTCACTAATTTTATCCAATAAATATCAAATTACAAGGAATTCCATTTTTCTGTCAACTTCCATTTAACATTTTTACAGAAGTGAGGTGTGGCATAATATACATGTGCATTCAACCAAGAAGCTAGTGCCCCTTTAACAATTGTTGAAAACTGACACCAGTCAAAAGAAAAGAGTCTACAGAACAAAGTGACCTTATAATTTAACACCTTCGGTAAGTAATTTATGTTTGATTAGCTACAGCAGGTTCTACCCACCCTGGATGTGGAACTGTGATGTAAATTATCTATTAAACTAGGCATACTGTGTGAGTGTTACCATGCCTGTATTTATGACGTACTTACAGCTCAACGAGGGACCTACAGTGCAGGTAAAATGGACCCTGGTTATAAATACACACCATTGTTCTTTACTACAATAACTGGAGACAACTGTGGGAAACAATGCAATTGGGACAACAGTAGATACAATATTATAATAATACTACTAACATATTAATGCAGAGATGTAGCATGTGAAGTGGAAATTTACAGTAGTTTTATAACTAAAACAAAAAGAAATGACAAGAAATTTAATTTCAATATTTTCAAGAATAATCATTGATATTATGCGTGGGTGACATGAGAAGCACTTTGCTAATTGTCAAATTCTACTACTGTACAGTACAGAAGTTCTCATTGGCTATTGATCTTCAATTGCATCCTTTGTGAATTTTAGCCACTATTTAAAGACTGTTGTAAGTTGTCACCAACACTCAAGAATATATATCAAATGCTAAAATTTTATGTAATAAAAGGGACGAGACAGACAGACAGACTGACAAAAAAAATCACTAGTGTAAGGAAATAATATACAATAACATGCAATGTATTAAAGACATGTTTCAAAAGTTTGTATCAGGCTCAAACTGGTGCATTAAGTGTGTGCTAGTCAGATACAGTACTGTTCTGTAGTCATATAAAGAGGTAAATTGACTGGATTTTAATTGCATATATACTGTAGATTGTGATCAACTCAACCCTGTACAATACCTTTAAATGCCACACCTTAGATCTACTGTATTGTAAACAGAGTTTACACCCACCTGAACAAACTCACAGTATACTCTGTGGTATAACTACAGTACTGGTCAAGGGCGGCGATTTGATCTAGAGTATTGGGGGGACATGACCCCATTTTCAAATAATTTACTGTATGAAAAATCAAAGTCAATGGGTGATTTCTTAAATATTGGAGGCATGTCCCCGCCCCCTCCCCTCCTCAGATTGCTACCCATGGTACTGCTATATATTTGTGCAAAAAAGGCCAATCATTAAGATCTCATACATACTGTACAGTATTATAGTTCCCATGCACACAGTAGCTACTGAGTACTTACAGGAGGTGTACATCGTCATGTATCAATATTATAAAACTCTTTTGTCAGGATAGGAAAGGAAAAATAGACCTAGCATGACCTTTTATGATCACTAAATAACCAGACTATGCTGGCACTGTTCTTTCTTTTCAAACCTGTCCCTTTAATCTCAACTTATAATACAGGTGGCACTTAAGACGCAGCCATACCAGCAAAAACTTTAAAATGCAGGAAATTGATTATGAAGGATCTTGACTAAAAGAACTATCACACAAATTCAATGCAGGTACCATGTGCCAGCAACTCATGGTAGTACAATGTCTGAAAACCAATTTGTAGTATACAGGACTGTACAAATACAGTACAATCATAGATCAACTGTATAATAACATGCCATCATTGTAAGTAAAACAGCACTATTTTAATAGTGCAATGCAATGATGACCGCTAGCATTTATGTAGACTGTGCAGAAAAGTAATTCATTGTAGCTAAATTTCCACTTCAAATTATTCCAGAAAATATTGAGAATGGTGCAAGCAAGGGAAGAGGGGGGAGGGGGGAAAGACAAAGACAAAGCTAGGTGTATGACCATGGATAACCTATTGAATTTTAAGTCTAGATAAGGTGGGGCTTTTCTTGGGTTAAACAAGCTCATTTCTTGCAATAGTTATCTCACATACAATACTACTGTATGTAGCAAGCAGGTCTCACTCAAATCTTTTATCCTGATTACTTCCTCATCAGATTCTTCACAAATATACACCAAGTGGAATATGCTTATCCAATGTTAGGTGTTATTTTGATGTAAGGCATCACTCCCCTAATCTCATTCCAGCTGCTACCATAGAATTTAGAGACGCTGTTTCCTATTCAATGATAGTTGATTTATGAAATTCATAAATAGCAGCATCTGAAAAACATGAGACAGTGTAAATCCATCCTGGACAATGAAAAGTGCCTCCAAAATCATTATTTACACATTTTTGCAACTGAGCAGCTAAATTTGGAAATTTGGATTCAAGGCAATGACTACTGGTAGGAAGTAGTGTACCCTGGTATGTTAGTTCAGGAATCGCTCCAATCAATCATGTAAGCAATATTTTTGTTACTTATTTCCTAAATTTCTGCAGAACAACTCATTGGTTTTCCCTCAATGTTCAATGATTTTACACAGGAACATTACAAAAATAATGTTTTTGTGAGAGAAATAAGAGATCTATAAGATTTAGCAAATTTTGGAAAATAAACTTGGGGGGGGGGAGGACCGCCTTCTCCCTTTAAGATTAAATAACAATATTGACAAGTGGTTACAAGCTCAGACTGGTAAATTTATTTTAACAGCTTAACAGTGCTACCATTTATTACAAAATGCTACTGTATCATTTATTTCTTGTTATTAATAACTCACCAATACAGTACTGTAGTCTGTTTTGTTCTACATACAGATCTCCTTAACTCTAATACGAGCTTGAACAAAAGAGTTCAATTTCCAATATTACCATGTGGTATTGTAAAGTTACTCATTTATCAGTTGATTTAGTGCTATTTTGAAAAAAGGAACACTCATGCCTATCCTAGTAATATCAATAAATTTCATGGTTGACAATGCTTCACATGTGTACACCTGAGCCTTCTGAGGCACAGCTACTGTAGAAAGCAGTAGGCCTACATGAGACTCACTGTTAAACAAACAGAGCAAAGGTCACCAGATGTCCTGAACGAACCAAACATGTCCTTTTTCTAAAGGCTAAAATGAACAGTACTGTACCTACTGTACTGTAGGTGTTTGGGAAGATTTTCAACATTGCCTTAAATATCTGGATTCTTTCATTTTTGTCACCAACTTAATTCAATTACTGTTTCTTTCAATCTTGTTGTTGTTATATGTGCAGCATATACAGTACCATGGCTGCAGACCCTGGAGCTTAGCTGAGGCAGCTTCAGCTCAAAGTTTTGATGTGTCGAACCGCACATGTACTGTAGCACTGCACTTCATGCCCATATACACTGAGTATGATAGAATGGTACATGCCAAAAGCAGCTCTTCAAGCTAATTAATTAAAGTACTGTAAATCTGACCAACTGATTCCACAATTCCCCCTATTTGTAATGGTTGAAGTGTCTACAGAAGTATGCAGAGGATACTGTAACTTTGTCACTGCAGACTATCTTGACATCTAAGCAACTGGAATCACAGAAAATTCTGGAATTTTGAAAATATATTTATAACATTTCAAGCTATTCATTTACACCAGGTATACCCAGGCTCGTGATAGCATGTATCTCATGGCAGTTTGCGATGCAAAAACAGCACTCTTGCGATTCAATTTCTTACAATGGTTCGCATGATTGCGATGCAAATATTTGACACTCACATTGAAGGTTTTACTTTTTAATGTGTACAAACCACACATGTTTGAAAAACTGCTATACAATATTGACAAAATGCTATGCAAAAATTGCAATTTGCATAGCGGTTTTGCTATACAATTTCTATTTCTTAGAGTGAGCCCTGTTGTTGATACATTTGATCACCTGGTGGTTTATTCTTAATACTATTAGGTCAACTGTGCAAAACATTAATTAAAGGATTGTGGTTTCTTTTACAAAGGAAGATTTTAACAGGATACTGTAAGTTACAAAAATGGTTGCGGGGGGGGGGGGCAGGGGAGTTAAGAATGTGAATAATCAATGGTACTTCCTCAGTTTGTGTTTAGTATTCTAGCTTTGTTCAAAACATTTTCCCAGAACTAAGCAAATACAGTGTATGGTAGATCTTCTGCATTTTTAAATATGATATTACTACTTAAAGGACATTGATTTTCAAAAAGATAATGTTACTTAAAGGAAACAAGCTGTCACCCTAAACTTTAAACAGATGAAGTGAATGTTACAAATCTTGCCTTACAGTAGCTCTGTTGAAAATAACTTTCACATACATTTTAGAACATAAATTTATGAACTCTCTAGGTAAATAAAGATTACATCACTGGGGTCACCAACATGACCAGCAAGACATCTAACAGTGATGCTTAGATGACCAATTACAGCAAAGGCATAGGAAGTGGGGATGGGGGTAGAGAGCAGGACTTTAGCCCCCAGTCAAAAATGTAGTATCCTTCCGAAACAACAACCAGCCCCCAAGTCTCGAACAGCCTCCTACAGCTATGGATTGCATGAATTCAGAACCAGCATTTAATCACCCCATGAACCTGCCCTTGTAAACACAATGTAAAATCTATTTTTGCTTTCGCACAACAAATTTGGACCCCTTGTAAGTACACAGTTCATTCCCAAGTGTAAACAGGCTCTTGCAATTTCTGTCTCATACTGTGGTACAGTAATTCCTAGTGGAGTACTGTTATATTTAGAACCACAAGTCCTCCAATTACTGTACAGGTAAATATTTAAAAGCAACCCAATACAGTAGTTCTGATCATGAATGCAATCTTGCCCTGCTCCACAAGTAATCACTGCTAGAAATAGACAAAGTGTATGCTGTATGGTAGGCTCCAAAGTCATCTTTGGTGTCCACACAGTGGCCCTGAGTCATTCATACGTGTATGTACTAACCAATTAAAAATGGTCAACTTGATCTCGAAATTATATAAAATTGTGTCCCTTGATACAATAAGCATTTTTGAGTGGTTTTGGTATTTTACTTAGTGTTGAAATCACTTCTACAAAACTCCAGAAATGAAAATGTAAACTCATAAAGGATAATAGCAGAACCCTGCAAGATTGTCAACAGTCTCTCAAAAGAGGGAAGGGACCTTCACCACAACTATTGCATTTCATGGGCAAGAATAGTAACACCCTATAAGTGAGGGATCTGGGATACACTTAAAGACAAACACGAAAGTATACTTTTTGTGTGGGGGTATCAAGATTCTCAGTTGGTGAGTACTCTTTGATTGACATCAAAGTTTGAAAATTCAAAAGATGCAGAGTAGCTCACATTCCATACAATGCAGATAGAGTGTATGGATTTCACATCATAGCCTTGTATGCTCACTACGACATGGCCTAATAGCAACAAAATAGGTTTGTGTCTGCACAAGAAGGAGCTTTAAAAAGTTACATGGGAGGAGCTAGAAGTTGCTTAGTTGTGAGAACTGAAACTGCCTGGAATGACAACAACTGCCCTTTAAGGTCTCTGGAAAAATTTGAAGGCCAGATGATCTGTGATTAATCTAAGAAATTTTTCCCAGGATTTTAATCCATTAAAACGTTTTTCCACCATTTTTTAGTTTGATTCCATTAAATCAATTATTGCATAAAATTTGCAAGCTATGGAATCAAACATGTGCCTACTGTTTTCGTTCTAAGTATACATTTAATTATACATGCAATGTGAATCCAATGTATGCACCTTCATTATGTATTCACAAACAAAAGCAATTATTTGTTCAGCATAATTTCATTTAAAATAAAATTTGATTCACAATTAACATTTGGTATTAAAATATGTAAGCTACTGTAGCATTTTTTTTAAATTTCAACAACATGAAGTGACAGAATGCCTTAAGCAGCATCTCCATTTGATCCAAATCTTATTATGGGTAAGACACAATATTCTTTGAGTTTTAAAATGTAATAATTCTTGAATACAGTGAATAATGGTCTTTGAGCCACACTTTACTCCAATATGATCACAAATCAAGATTACAGACAGTACAGTATGTCAGAAATATTTGTTGTACACAGTACACTGCTTTCTTTGATTCGAAAAGTACTTTACCAGTAGTTGGTACTGAAGAAATTGTTTCATTAGAACACAACCAAAATATTGCAGAATGAAAAAGACAAATGAGACGATAATTTTCCAGGGTTTCATCCATTTTACTTTATGTTTCATATATTTTTTACTACTAAAACATTTATTATGTGATGTAAATGCCTCATGTGCCACCAATGTATACACTGCATACAAACACAGGATCAAGTGTATTATTTTGGACAACTTGTCTAGCCTTCCTATACACTGTAAATTTTATAAATACAACAGTATCGTTGTATAGACCTAAATTTAGGGCAATGCAAACAAAGTACTTTAACATTGTAGAACACAATAGTTATTCATGTAATAAACCAGTAATCCACAGAACTAACCCATTGTTGCTACTGTTATATTAAACAACCTATAGCTAGAATGCTGCTCAGGATTCTTTGTCTTTAAAGTTGTGCTCTTGAATACAGGAAGATCATCAGAAATGATGGTAAAAATAGAAAACACTTCTGTAACTCCCATATACTATGTCTATAAACTACTGTATGATACTGTGTAGTGGTTCAGTCACCTTTAAACTTGCACATCTTGTGCCGATCACACTGGGAGTTAAAACTGTGACAGACAATTCCCACCCAGAAAATTTTCCCCAGGCAATATGAGCACAGGACAATTCCAAATTTCGGGTTGAGGAAGTAGTCTGAGGGACAATTGTTGACGGTGGTAATTATCCGTGGTTACAATTGACCGAAGTGGGATTCTTCCCCAAGAGGGGAAGGGTAAGGAGAGGAGGGGGTTGTCTAGGGTAAATTTACCTTGAGAGTTTAACAGAGACTATTTTAAACTTCTGCGAAGGCAAAAACCATACATTCCAAAAAGGAGGGGCCAAACAACCAGCTGACACTCCTCACTGGGATAAACGTACAGTACACTAATGAGCTTTGTAACTTTGCAATCAAGGAAAAGGCATTGGATACCTTCCTGCTTGATACAGTATCAATATTGAGGACTATGACAGACTACAATCCATGCACTACCACAGCATACATTCTCTCTAACTAAAAAACATGTGTATAGAACATCCTGTCAAGGACACCATGCATTCTTACCATAATGCATGATCTGTCTGCATGCTGCATGCTTTTCCAAATTCATGTTTTACATTCTGCAAAACTCTGCAGTTTCTGACTTTACATTTCAGAGTTTTTAATTTCTTTCATAACTCATTTACATGACTTCAATTTTACCTGGTATTTACTTTTTTGTCATTATTTTTCTTATTATTATTCTTAGCGTAGCTGGTTTTATATCTCTTTACTAATTTTTATCCTCCTGCTTTATGTGTTTTGTGACTTTTTAGTGTTTTATTTACATGGTATGTTTTGTTTTATTTGTCATGATTAGTATTATTATTTCTTTTCTTGTATTGTTAGTCCACTCT
Organism: Holothuria glaberrima; assembly: GCA_009936505.3. Lineage (NCBI taxonomy): Eukaryota > Metazoa > Echinodermata > Holothuroidea > Aspidochirotida > Holothuriidae > Holothuria > Holothuria glaberrima. The sequence goes on along the minus strand of WURT03161685.1, from coordinate 3,092 downwards.
CCTTGCTGTTTTATATTTTTTCATTATATTATGTTATTGTTACTACCTTGTTTGAAGTTTGGACTGCTGGCAGAAAATGATATTGTTTTTAAAATGAACAATATAAGCAGTTATCTACAGTGTGTAAAACATTCACCAACACACCACACTGTTTACTGCCTCCTTGTATTAAATTCTTACTCCTCACCACAGCTTCTTTGGTTGAATAATATCATCACTAACCAGGTCAGACAAACATCCTCCAGGTAATTGAAGGACAAGTTCTCTTTGTTCAAACAGGTAATAAAATATTCTTTCCTTTGATCTATATTTCAAAGATGGCTTGAAAACTACTGTATACTGTAGTTCAGTGCTAGAAGGAAACTGAATGACTGAGCCTTCTTGCAATCTTATACGTAGCCTACAGTACCTGTATACAACACTATAGCATATAACTTTGAACATGTATACAGTACTGCAACTTTGCAAGGCAGCAGTGATTTAGCCAGCAGATGTGGTAATTGTGTGACATTTTGTCGATCCCCCCCCCCCCCAAAAAAAAAAGGTGTCAGACCAAAAAGTTCTCATCAGAAACTTCAACACAGGTTTTCATTTGTAATACAGTGTATCTCATTCCCAGTCCCCCCCCCCCTCCACCTCCCCTCCCATAAATGTCAATGCAGAACTGTGCATACACAGAATTAGAATATACAGAAGTAGAGAGTGGATTAAGCTCCCCTGTCTCCAATCTTTACGATTTCAATGAACATACAGGAAGAAAAGCTGGGTTCACTTGTATTTCTTATACATAGGTTCGGAATGACCTAAAGCAACATGTCAAAGTTGCCAAGATATACCTGTAGCTGCCAAGCTGCGGTAACTGCAGCCATACTTTGCTCCCCACTTATAACAGTAACACTAATATTAAAGTTAACCATGCCATTGTAAGGTGTGTAGAAACAATGCAAGGCTGCAGGTTTTGACATGGTATGGTAAGTAAAAATGCCCAGATTTTCTTTGAAGCACTTTCCAAACATACATACCTTTTCAAAAGCCCTTTGCAACACAAACACAGACAGAATGTAATAATGCTATATAACACAGCCTCCAATAAGTTTTGCCACAGATTAACACACTACAAGGGCAGAAATGGACTTCAAAAGAATCTGATTATGTACATGCTTGTCTTGCATTAAAAATAAACAAAAAATACAAGTTAACAAAGGATCATTAATAAACAGCACTACCTCTCTTTAGTAACCCCCCAAATTAGCATTGAAGCCTATGATTCATTTATTAACAAGGTTCTACAATACATGAACAATTTGGTGATACTGCTGATCTGAATGATGACAGTATTTTGACCTAGCAAGATTGAAAACCATATGATCAAGCAGGATCGAAAACCATCACTTTTACCACATTTGTTGCAGTTTAATGAAATAAAAATTTACTACCTGAACATAACAATGTGATTTTAAGCAATACGAAGTTCTCTTTAACCCTATCTATGCACCTTAAATAGACAACCCTGATGCCTCTGCCTATCAAAACTGCATACAGTACATAAGAATGAGCAAATCTTTGCTTTTTGTTTCCTGAAGGGTACCCTATGGAGATACAGTACCAAAGCCTTCTTATAAAATGAACTGAGCATGAAGTGCCACCAAACCTTCCTACTGTACACATGAGGCCTACAAAGATGGCTGCAGGCTAATGACAATATGCCTTCCATATTTAGCTTGGACTTACTCAAGTTATAGTACAGCATATAATGATATCCCACTTTTCAATACATAAAACTTGGTAGACCTACTGTACATTATGTACCATACAATGTGCACATACAGTACAAAATATACAACTTACACAAGGCTTTGTAAAAATCAACAGTTGCTACATAGAATTTTCATATTTTCTTTTTCTTCATGTTCTTCATGTTATATTTTTCCTGAAATATTGCACAGACTGTGGGTCATAAAAATGCACCTGACAGTAGCCCAGCTACAGTATAAAGTGGCCAATTTGGTAGGCGTAAATTCCTTTAAACAGTACTGGTGAAACTTTTGACCACAATAATCCCTTTCCATATATTTATGAGAAATGTATGGAAAGTACTCATTTGTCAGTGACCTTTGCACCATGGTAATGTGGGTGTTACAGTACCCAGTGATCAGAGGTGTACATCCTGCTAAAACATGACGCCAATCACACTTTCCTCAAGGGGTCGTAAGTCTTGTCCACTGCATGCTCTATTGTTTAATTACAGCACACCTTCACTGAACCAACTCACTGATTGAACCATGTCCAACATACAGGAGGTGGAAATTCAGAATGGGGGGGGGGGGGTAGAAAATTCTGCTCATTGACTTTCTTTTTTTGCTTCAGAGGTCCTCTATCCCCCCCCCCCCCCCCCCCCCCAACAGTTAAGCACACTCTCTTCTACTGATATCCAGTGCTTAAATAACTTTTTCCAGTGGAGAAATATGGATGCAAACACTTCGTGATAAGGTTGCTTTTCAAAACACCTTCAATAACACAGTTCAATTTGATTATTCCTGGCAGAGAGTTGAAGTAGCTGACTCTCCAACCACCTCACATTGTGGATCTCCTGCCAGGCCCAATCAATTAACTGCATCGCTGAGGATCTCACTACATACTATGTCAAATTTAATCACTTCTAGCCTCTCCTGCTGTACAGTTTGAATTTTTCATTTGATTTACAGTACAGCCAAATTTCGGCAATGCTACCACGGTATGTCCCCTGAGTACTGACAGTGAAAGGCAATCTTTTGCATCAATCTTCAGGATATTTGGAAGTTTAGATTCAGGGATTCAGGGGGTGGCTTTTTCTAACACTGGCAATGTAAAGTAAGCAAAACTTATCACAGTACTGTTAGAATGCTACACAGCCATGTACTGTATTATGTTTAGTTTATAAATAGATGTGATTTATATGATCTGTAGCAGTGACTAGGCTATAGTTGGACATGCAGTAACAGTTCAAAAGCACAGTATTTCACTCTCAGCAACAATTGTGCCAAATAATATTTTATGACAAGTTGTAACAACAAAGCTAGCTATAAAATATGAATCAAACACTTGACGAACAA
>WURT03161674.1:0-10704 GCA_009936505.3 Holothuria glaberrima | reverse complement strand
GATTAACAAAAACAACAAGACGCTGAATGAAAACACTGTGACAAGTCCATAAAACGACTGCTATACTTCGCATTCGCCCGTAAAAACCTTGTACATGGCTTGTAAACACAATATCTCAAAATAACAATGACTGGCACTTTGTATATTTGGTATATAGATTTGATATGTTGAGAGGAAGTAGCCTTTTGTTTTTGATGGAGGTCAAAGGTCATTTGAGGTCACCAGAGGCAAAAAACCAAAAATCTTGTAAACAGGATATCTCAATGTAGCTATGACAAATACTTGTCATATTTGGTATACAGATTTTTTAAGAGGAAGAACACTATTGTTATTGGTGGGGTCAAAGGTCATTTGAGGTCACCAGAGGTAAAAACCATAATACTTGTAAACATGATATATATCTCAAGATAGCAGTGACAGACACTTCACATTTGGTATATACATTTGTCATGTTAACAGGAAGAACCCTTTGATTTTTGGTGGGTCAAAGGTCATTTGAACTCACCAGAAATTTTATTGCAAACCTTGTTAATGGCTTACAAAAACCATATCTCAAGATAACAGTGACACATGTAAGGTCACTAGAGGTCAAATAATGAAAAGTAAAAAGTGATATAGTCAAGAAGTGTAAATTGGAGGGATGGACTTGAGTGCAACAAAGCACCCCCTTTTGGCAAGGAATCACTAAGCCTTTAGGCTTTCTGGTTATGAAAGCTAAAATTGTTTTCTCGAAAAATATTGATATCCACTCATCAAACTCTAAACTATCTGACCAGTAATTAAGAGATAATTTATATATAGGGTTAACAAAAGAAATCTGAACACTGCAGTGTGCAACACTCCACATCATTATTTTTGCATAGGTAATGAGTTACTTCAGAAACCATCAAATTGTGAAGACATATTTTGAGAGCAGGTAAAGAATTTGAAATAAATTCAAAGGATCTTTTATTGGAGGACTGAATTCTTTAGCTAACAAGTGAAACAGCTCTTTTTGGTGGCATGTAACCACACCTTTAAGTAGCTGCAGGAGCCTCATGATATGTTACAAGTTTATGACTCCACTCAGGGATTCTGCCAGAAACTTAAAAAAGGGTGGGATTTATTACTGCTAAACCCTAAATCCAAATTGATGTTGTCCTTGGCCAAAGTTACAAGTGGGTTCAGGTAGACAAAAGCTTGCTTCAAGGCCCCTATAAGGTGCTATTTAAAGGGTTTTAAAGGCCATTTATTTCTGTAAGTTCGAACATTTCTGCAAAAGTGTCCTCTTCTTTAAGTAAGAAACCATGATATTGACAATTTTTTTTAATTTTTAGGGAAATGAAAAGGGGAGGGGGGATTTTACCCTCCTTCTGGGAAGGGGGGGGGAGACAAATCCCCCCTTTACCCCCTTGACCAAAACCCTGCCACTAAACTTGGTAGTGCATTTGGCTATCATCATTTTCTTAGTATGACATGTTAATTTGCTGCAAATTGAATTTGAAATGGGAAAAAAGATAGTTGTAAAGTCTGCCATCAGTGGTACGTGAATTGTCCTCTGTGAAACTATTTAAAGGAAATTTGAATGCCATTTTTTCCAGAATGTTTTTGTGTAAACTTCTCTTCATTGTCTTCATATTCTTCTTTACTTTCTTTTGGTGTTAATTTCATGTGACCAGCCTACAGATTTTTTTAGCAAAGTTTGTTTAAGTATATTTATACTTTTGTTTATTTGGCGTTGTTTGTAAAGGGCAAGCAATATTGTAGTTTCAAATATAACTCTGAAAATGATTTTGAGAATTTGGGATAATGTCTATAGTCCCCTGTCTCATTGGTCCCCTGTTTCATTGGTCCCCCCTCTCATTGGTCCCCCATCCTTACCCATAACCCTAACCTAAACTAGCTATTAACCTAACCCCTAAGCTAACTTTCACCCCTAAACCTAACCCCTATAAACCCTAATGAGACATGGGACTTATGACATGGAATAATGAGACACAGGACTAATAATGAAAGGGGGACTAATGAGACAAATTGAGCGAAATGGGGACGAGGGACCAATGAGACGTCAGACTATAGTGCAGACCCTGAGAATGTATGGATGGTTTTCACCAAGCAGGACTGCTGTCATAATAATTAAGATTGTAATCATAATAATAACAATGTAATTTGATCATATTTCAGAGTGCAGATGAAAATGGATGTCCACCATTTCGGGACACGAGATGTGTCAGAGCAGGTACAGTATATCCTGAAAATAACACTAGAATATAAAGGCAGCGTTTCCCCTGGCATTCTTTTTGTGAGATGGCCACGTCACCTCACAGTTTTTGGCCACCAACACACAGAAATTTACTATAATTGCCACCTGTATGGTAGCAGGTATAGAAATATTGGTAGTTCTTTCTCACTGTTGGTGCCCTGCAGCTCTGGGAGCTTGGGAGCTGGCACCATACTACCCATGGATTAGTACCACCTCACACTCTCTAAAACCCAGGGGAAACCCTGTAAGGTGTTCACATAGTAGGTGAAGGAGTCAGGAGCATTGGAGGGGAAGGGGAGGGAGGCTGGCTGGCTGCAGTCCCTTATAAACCTATTGCTGGTTCAAAGTTTTGAACAAAACTGGCAATTTTTTCAAGTTTAACAGGTTTTTTGTGCCAAAAATGGCTCAGACCCCAGGAATTAAATACTCTATATGTAGTTGTATGGGAAGTATAAAGTGATCCAACATTGTGAAAATAAGGATATTTGCATTGTTAAGTATACTGAAATAAAAAAAATTAGTTGAACCTTGTTTCAGATCACTGTCCTGGGGGGCGCCCCCTCCCCTTTGGAAAATTTTTGGATATTTGAGTGTCCTTAGATGCAGTTTGGTGCATCATTTTTGGACAAATTACTGCGATTTTTTGACATTTCTTACAGAATTAAGAGACAAATAAGGGATTTTTGTTCATGGATCTAGGGGAGGCGGAAGCATAGTTCCGCCCCACCTAATTTTTGGCTAGGGCTTTAGCCCCCTAGCCCCTGCTTCCTACTACTTTGCTAGACATCACATCGCAAACCCTCCCTCTCTCAAACACACACACACAGACAACACAAGGCCAAATTCCTCTCACACAGTTGCCAGTTTGCATAGTGCGCTGTAGCAACTAACCCGCTCTCTCTGAAGAAACCCGGCAGGCTGCAGCTAGGAGGCGTGGCTAAATATCGTCATAAGTGTGTACTGGTAGTCTGGTACTTTAAATGTGTGCCGATTTTATGCACTATAGACGGCCCATTGCGTCAGGTAGGTTCTCAATTTATTATAATAAAACAAAACATACAGTTACACATCTTTTTTTTTTTTTATTTTTTCCTACACCCCTCGCGGTCAACTTGGTATCAGTGCGCGGTCTACCAGTAGACCGAGATCGACTGGTCGGGCACTCCTGTTGTAAATAGCTTGTAAACAGGATATCTTGGCATGGGGCCGAGTTGGCAGGAGGCAGGTCGGCATATTGGGCGAGTTGGCATAGTGGGCAAGTTGGAATTGGGCCGAGTTGGCATGGGGGCGAGTGGCTTGGGGTGAGTTGGTATGGGGTGAGTTAGCATGGTGCTGAGTTGTCATGGGAGCGAGTTGGCATAGCGGTGAGTTGGCATGGGGCCGAGGTGGCATATATCGGGCAAGTTGGCATAGTACATGGGCCAGTTGGCATTGGGGCGAGTTGGCATGGTGCAGAGTTAATTATTATGGGGGTGAGTTGGCATAGGGGCGAGTTGGTATGGGGCGAGTTAGCATCGGGCCGAGTTGGCATGTAGGCTCACTTGTTCCAGGTATCTCACAGTATCAAGAAAAATTCTAAAGAAGATTTCAGTTCAAAGAAATAAAAGAATTTGTCAGAACAAAAAGTACTTCACCTGCATGTTGAGTGAATGTATTGTGTCTATTTGGCTCTTGTCAATTTCCAAACCATAGTACGTACACAAAACATTTTACAAAGGCAAGGAATCACTAAGCCTTTTGGCTTTCTGGTTTTAAGTAATTCATGGTAATATACATTATGAAATGGAAGCTTAGGCTGGGAACCACTGATATAAAGGCCTGCACATATGGAAAAAACTACTGTCCTTTTTCAATAAAAATGCTGCTGGTAATTGCTAATGTCTTTTGGTTCAAATTAGTAAAAGCTAGAGCTTCCAAAACTAGACTTTTGTGAAAAAGGGTTGGTCTCTTGGTGAAAGGAAGCAACTGCTTCTGGAAAAGTGTTGTCTCATGAGTCATTACAATAGTTTGACATAAAGTACCAAACTACAGCAGCCTTTTAAATCCATCCTCGTAAAATTCTGGCCAGGAATATAGATCCTTAATATGCATTGATGGCACCATCTTCTAAACAATGGAGGGTATGCTACACTATTTTGCTGTACACAAGTAACATGTGCAAACTGTCAGCAATACTGCAGTTGTAGCCTCTGTTACTGTTTTGGACATTTTAAGCTCGTCATGCCAGCACACAAGACCAGAACTTTTACAGGTATTTAGTAAGGAATTTAAAACTTAAGATGTTATTTGATCCCCACAGGTATAAAGACACAGTGCTATTGAAAGTGGAAGACAGTTGAAATTTCATGTAATTGGTAAAATAATGTTATGCATTGAACAAACATCAAGTTGACCATGAAGAAATGTTTGTTGGTCTGTTAATTAAGACAGATTTTATCTTGATTATCAAAAATAGGAAAGGGGGATGTGTCACAAATATAAATAAACCTATGAAGTAAAATTTCATCATTTTGCAACCTAAACTTGCAAAAGAGGTTTCTATAGAAAGATTGACTATACACACAAAATGTATGGAGATACTGTCTATACTCCCAGAGGGCTCACTTGCTTCTCTTTTGCCTTGTGACATCATGTGTCTTGATTATAAGATGGCTTTTGTGCTGATCATGACTTACATCAAGTACAAGAGACAACTGAGTCACTGATTTCCATTTACAATTTCCATCTTATTGTCATATACAATCACATTCCGGTGGCAGGTTCTGAAAAATCTGGCTACTGAAAGGCTATACTGTATTGTGGCAAATTTTCATGGGGGTATAATTTTCACACTTTTCACAACCAAGTAACTAATCGCGAATTTAAGACCTGCGAAAATACTTCCGTTACTATGTACATGACTACGCTGGTTGATGCAACAGCGAATTCTTCACTCTGCAAATATATGTACAAGGTACAGAATCGCCAAAAATTTGCCTCGTGGAAATTTTCCGCTATACAGTAGTCTCTTTAATTACACTTAGGAGCCTGTGTTTGCTCATTGGCAAAGCATAAAAAACAATCAGTTGGTTAGTGTTGTAGGACGTTACACTTTGCACATTCATATTGTACGTAGGACAACTGTAGCATGCTGTATATGTTTTAGAATATTTGAGAATTCAATTTTGTTTGATTTTCCACTCTCTCCAGATAAGGTGACTGATGTTCCTTCAACCGAAATTGGTCACACTGAAAGTACTGTTACAACTGAAGGTATGTACGTGTTAGGCATGTACCATGCCAAAACCTTAGGCTGCAACCTACCCAGCAAAGATGTAGGGGTTGTATCCATGTTTTGTTACTTTGCACATTACATGGTGCTAAATGTGTGTGTCTTCCTTGATGGTTTGAAGTCACAGTTCCATCCATTTTGGATATTTCTCCACCAGCTTACTTAGAATTTCAAAACCAGTGTGCTGTTGTCATCTTGGTAAATTTTAATTGTCATTTGGAAATTGCACGGTAGTGCCTTTTGAATAATTCCGAAGAAAATGAACTACTGTGACTTCCAGTGATTAGGACAAATAACAACAGAAGAAAATTTATCTTTCAATAAAGATGTTTATTCAAGATGCTCATTTCTGAAAGTTGTATGTAAATTTAGCATGGTTATCTCATTTTTTTTTATCCAGTTGTAGTTTTCTGTTGTCTGGTGCATGTTAAGTCCTATTGGTAGCCTGAAGTTTAGTTCTGGGTGGGACAGTACTATGACTGGCTGGTGGTTTGAAAGCCATGTGGTATATAGCCTGCACCATGTGGAGAGCATTGAAATCAAGGTTCTAGTGTTAATTTTCATTTTTAAAATCCTGGGATACCTATATAAGCAAACAAATGTTGGAAGGGTGTGATTAAACCAGTTAAACTTCATTGACTTACAAAATTGACCTTTTTGTTTCCAACATAAAAGAGGGTATTTTTATGTTTCCAACATAAAAGAGGGTATTTTCAATGGAAAAAGAGCTGTTAGAAATAATGCTGCATGGGAGTCATCATGCATTACATTACCTTCAAAAGTATTCCAACTTTTAGCCATCCCTGGATGACCACTCCACAGTCTGCATGAACTTCTCCAGCAGCTAAATTGAGGTTACTGAATTTATTGAATTTGTTGTTTTATTGCAATGAGACACAGTTGTTAGTGTGATAAAGTCCATGACTTTGTTACAGCCCAAAAGCATGGCTACAACCCTTTAAAAAGTCTATGGTCAGTAAAGATAACTTGGCTTGTTTAAAGAATTAAATGTTTCAGTTGGAGTGATAGGGCCTTTTAAAAAAAAAAGCCTTTTTGTAGGGCAAGTTTCAAGTTGGCTGAGACCTATTGAATTGTAGCAGCATGATAAAATGGTACAGTATTCTGGGTGTTAAATAGTAGCACAAGTTTTCTCAACAGGAAGTGGTAATTATTAGCTCATACCAGTATGCTGGTGTGAACTATTGTGATCATGCAGCATCACTCTATCTGTCTACCTGTCCGTCTGTCTGTCTGTCTGTCTGTCTGTCCACAATTGTTCAAATTGCTCCTCCTCCCACATGCTTTGATGAATTTCTTTGAAACTTGAACACAATGTTTCTTGGGTGGTGGGCCATTTGAGGCATTCAGGAATTTTTGGTCCAAGGTCCCATGTGGGCCCTATGGCCCATTTTATGAAATTCTGCAAAACACTTCTCCTACCGATTTTTTTGTACAATGTTGATGGTTTGTCATAATGATACTCTATTAGTGGTCCCTTCAGGGTGTTCAGGAAGTTTGGGTCCAAGGCCCAGGATGGGCTGTAGGGTCCATTTTGTGAAATACGGCAAAATGGTTAACCCCTTCTCCATTTAATGTTAAACAGAGTTGACGGCCTGTCATAGTGATGCTTGGTTAGTGGTCTGTTTATAGTTTTGTGGGAATTTTGGGGCAAGGTCCCGTGTGGGCCCTGTGGCCCTTTTTGTGAAATTTTGCAAATTGTGTACTCCTAAACATTCTCTTGTATAATGTTGGTGGTTTGTGGTAACGATACTTGGTTAGTGATACCTTCAGTGTGTTCAGGAATTTTGGGTCCAAGGCCTAAGATGGACGGTAGGGTCCATTTTGTGAAATATTGTTAAGTGGTTAACTTTTTTGTTTTTTTCAGTTAATGTTAAACAGAGTTGACAGCCTGTCATAATAATGCTTGGTTAATGATTTGTTTATGGTGTTCCTCGCAGTTTGGTCCAAGGTCCCATGTGGGCCCAATGGCCCATTTTATGAAAACCTGCAAAATGGTTCTTTAACTGTAGAATCTTTTGTACAATGTTGATGGTTTGCCTTAATGATCCTTGGTTAGTGGTACCTTCAGAGTGGACAGAAATTTGGCATCCAAGGCCCAAGATGTGCCCTGCAGGGCCCATTCTGTGTTATTTTGCAAAATGGTGAACCCTTCCTCCACATAATGTTATACAGAGTTGACTGCCTGTCATAATGATACTTGGCTAGTGATCTGTTCATGGTTTCTGGAAAATTTGGTCCAAGGTCCCATGTCGTAAGTTATTTGAGGTCATTTAAAGTCATATGACATTTGTACTAGTAAAGACAAGAACCCACTGACCCGGTTGAAGGTGTGAGCTTCTGCACCATTGGTGCTCTAGTTTTGCAGTGCATGAAATGCAAAAAATTCATGAATATTTAGTTTTTGAGATTCTACACATATACAACAGTACTTTAAGTTAATCATTTTAAATCAAATATTGTCTTGAAGCAAAGAAGTTCCTGCACAGAAGTTACAAGTATACAAAGTTATGAGTACATACAAAAACAGAAACAATTAAGTTATAGTATCTACTCTATGATATATCTGCATTCTCCTTTTTATGTGCTTACCACATCCATGCTGAATTGAAGACACTTGAAATGTTGATCTTCAAACATCACTTTTCTATTGTCTAAGTTTGGTATATCTTGATTTAATACCAAATGCATGGTTTTACTCTCCCAGACCAATCTGCATTCATGTTGGTAATTAAGTGATAGTTCCACATTAGTATTTTTAAAAGAGTCAATCAAGACACTGCCTAATCATTTTCTCCTGTTCAACTAATTTGCATATTCTCTTCTTCAAATGATGCAGCAGCTTTAGGCAAGACAAAGATCAAGCCATGGTCATCAACTACAGCAAGTAGTAAGTCACATGAAAATTTTTCATTAAATATTTTGCAGCTTGAATACATTAAAGTCTCAAAAATGTTTTTTCAACTTTCACCAGTCAGTTGAGAGCTTTTCTTGATGTTCAGTTCATATGATGCAGTGTCATTCAGGAGGTTACACATTACATGAGCTTCTGCCAGGCTGAAGCCCCCATGTCAAAATAGCCAGTCTGCATGCCTCTCCCTCAGCTTGGTTGCAGCTCCCTTATCTTGGTTTCAGCTCCCTCAGCTTGGTTTTGCAGCTCCCTCACTTTGGTTGCAGTTCCCTCAGCCTGGTTGAAGTTCCCTAAGCTTGGTTTTGCAGCTCCTTCACTTTGGTTGCATTTCCCTCAGCTTGGTTGCAGTTTCCTCAGCTTGGTTTAACAGCTCCCTCACTTTGGTTGCAGTTCCCTCAGCTTGGTTGCTGCAGTTCCCTTGGCTTGGTTTTGCAGCTCCCTCACTTTGGTTGCAGTTCCCTCAGCTTGGTTGCAGCTCCCTCAGCTTGGTTTTTCAGCTCCCTCACTTTGGTGGGAAATCCCTCAGCCTGTTTGCAGTTCCCTGAGCTTGGTTGCAGTTCCCTTAGCTAAGTTTTGCAGCTTCCTCACTTTGGTTGCAGCTCCCTCAGCTTGGTGGCAGTTCCCTCAGCTTGGTTTTGCCACCACCTCACTTTGGTTGCAGCTCCCTCAGCTTGGTTGAAGTTCCCTCAGCTTGGTCTTACCACTCTCTCACTTTGGTTGCCATTCCCTCAGCTTCATTTTGCTGCTCCCTCACTTTGGTTGCAGTGCCCTCAGCTTGGTTTTGCAGCTCCCTCACTTTTGGTTGCAGCTCCCTCAGCTTGGTTGCTGCAGTTCCCTCAGCTTGGTTTTGCAGCTCCCTTGCTTTGGTTGCAGTTCCCTCAGCTTGGTTTTGCCACTCCCTCACTCTGGTTGCAGTTCCGTCAGCTGGGTGTGCAGCTCCCTCACTTTTGGTTGCAGCTCCCTCAGCTTGGTTGCTGCAGTTCACTCAGCTAGGTTTTGTAGCTCCCTCACTTTGGTTGGAGCTCCCTCAGCTTAGTTGTAGTTCCCTCAGCTTGGTTTTGCAGCTCCCTCAGCTTGGTTGCAGTTCACTCAGCTTGGTCTTGTCACTCTCTCACTTTGGTTGCAGTTCCCACAGCTTGGTTTTGCAGCTACCTCACTTTGGTTGCAGCTCCCTCAGCTTGGTTGCAGTTCACTCAGCTTGGTCTTGCCACTCTCTCACTTTGGTTGCAGCTCCCTCAGCTTGGTTGCTGCAGTTCCCTCAGCTTGGTTTTGCAGCTCTCTCACTTTGGTTCCACAGTTTCCTCAGCTTGGTTTTGCAGTTCCCTCAGCTTGGTTGCAGCTCCCTCAGCTTGGTTGCTGCAGTTAGTATACAACCATGTTTTGTCATAGTTCACATTTAGATATGCTGTTGCAGCAAGAAGTGCAACAAGGCATGGCTACAGCAGCTGCAGGGTGACTGACACACCTGCAGCAGCGGCTGAAGCAGAAGCAACCTGAGGTTTTACTGCTTTAATAGCAAAGTTTGTAATACTTAAACTTTACCTTTGAGTTATGTGTGAAAAATCATGTAACTAGAAATACAGTATGCTACCAAAAGCTAACATTCTACCCTTTCATTGGCACTGAATGTCAATAAGGCATACTGTGGATATAAGATCTTATCTTACATGTTAATATATATTATATCATGATCTGTTGAAGTGTAGATATACAGTGAAGTATGTTGTAATTACACCACAGTAGCCATACATTCTTATTCTTTTTATTGTAGCCCAGCCACTTGGTCATCCAGAAATCAAGAAAAAAAGTCCCTTGGAATACTCAGTTGCTGGTGGTCAAGAAATGTTTATAATAGGAAAGAACTTCAGAGCAGATTGTGACGTGATCATTATGAAATTGAATGATTATGGAACATCTGTGTGGAATGGAACGTGTGGGATTGACAAGAGTCTGTTTGATCATGTGAGCTTCGTTTTCTTTTTGCTTTCAGGAAATGTCTTATTCTGTAGTTGAAGAGTTGAAACAGATGTATGCCAAGTACAGTTGTGTGCTGTGTTGCACGCAATTAGAATTAAAAGTATTCCATTATGGGTGTAAAGGGAGGGGGGAAGACAAATATTCTGGAAGGCAAGCTAAAGCAACGCTTGTCTTGAAAACTGAAATTTAAACTAATTTACCCCAAGTTGTGTGGACATCTTGATCCTTTTGATAAATATTGCAATGTTGATAAAACAATAACTTCAAACTTATCTACTTGTGTAG
>WURT03161663.1:0-10704 GCA_009936505.3 Holothuria glaberrima | reverse complement strand
ACAATAACATCAATGAACTGCTTGGATTTGGGCAGCCCACTCTACATGGTGATCTTTCGAATCTAGATTTAAGTCATTCTATCAAAAGTATAAGAGAAAATGATCTTCCGTCGTTATCATCCCTAAAATCACTGAATCTTAGTTATAATTGTATTTTGTTTATAGAAAAGGGAGCGTTTTCCCCCCTTTTTCGATTGATATATTTGGACCTTAGCTGGAACTACTTGACAATCTTTGCTACACAATGTCATGAATCTATCGGATATTTGTACTTTAACAACAACCGACTGCATACACTTAATTTGGAAGGTACGTGTAAATTTAGAGAACTAGATCTAACTTTCAACAACTTTTCCACTTTTCCTGAGACGGATAAAACTTGGAAAGGAAAAATATTTTTCGGTGGTAATCCAGAAGATTGCAAAAGTCTAGAGGAACGTGAGGATGTCTACACAAATATTCAATGTGAAATTTTGGTAAAATTCACAGGTATATTGATGAAATTATTATTTATTGTTAAAAATGTAGAGAAGTATCGCCCAGCTTATGTTTAGTAGACTGCCGTATATGATGCCAGGTAGTCTACGTGACAAAAACATATACTTAGTTTTGTGTTTAGAGAGAAATATTTTATGAGGTCCAAGAATATTTCATTATGCTCGCTTTTGTTCATAATTGACAGTATCTCATATGGAGATTACGGTAGGACCAATTTGAGATACTGATTATCCTCTATAAAACAGAAACGTATCCTTAGTTTTTGTGTTTCAGAGACGGTACCACTCTGTCATGTAAATATCCACAAATCTATCTTGTGACGAATGTTTTCTCAAGTTTTATCTTTTGTTTGTTTTCGTGAACGTCACGGCCGTAGCATGCGGGGAGGGGCAGTTGCTTCCCTGAGATTTCCAAACCGTAAATCAAAGTTGGCCTCTACTTGAGAAAAAATGTTGAAATGTTGAAAAGTTCACTGTCCTAATTACGATTTCAAGACCCAAAGAACCTGGGTAAATGCATATATTCTGACAAATGAGCACTCTTCGTCCTACCTTAGCACCGCTTGAATACACCTGCATATACGCAGTCTTAAGATTTTGGTACTATCAAACGGTGCCTCATCATGCTGTTTACCTTGATCGTTGCCTTTAATTATAAGCTAAACTCAATAAGCTTGTAAAAGAATTTTTAATTTGCTTCAAATCTAACTCATCTTTTTGAATTTTAATTAGTTTCCAACGCAGAAAATCTGAAAATAAAGAATGTTTTGATGCCACTGGCAAGGTCTAAATGTGCCGTTCTCCCCATCTGGAAGGCATTTTGAACGAATATTTTCTTGCAAGGCCAAAGCTACGGCTACGAGTCAACCGATGAAGGCTCCCCTTTTGCGTAATAAAAGGAAACAGCCAGCACCGGGTACCAGCCTTGTAGAGGTGCCATACCACAGCCGAATAACCAGTAAAAAAGTATTTTCAAATCATGTAATTCGTCCATAGCTTTTCCAAAATAACACTACTTTGAAAATAGAAAACTTTAGGAAAAGAAAACTTTCTGAAAGAGTGGAGGTGTCTTCTCCCCCTCCCTTAGGCACTATTCCCTTTTAATTGCACCTCATCAAAATAGAGAAAACCTCTAAAAATGAGTATTTCTCCACATATAATCAAATATCAAGGACAAATAGAAATGCTTATTTTAATGCCAAACGAAAAAGAGGTAAGACCGACAATAAAATAAATGAGCTTTGACGGCCATGAAAAGAGTCAGTTAAATGAGAAAATATTTTTTTATACAACGAACATATAGAAACTTGCACAAGAGAAACTTCTAATACATGTGTGACACAGAAGAAAGCAATTTATAGATTGGGAATGAGAGTACACGAAGTGTATAAGGGGTAGACCCGTAACCGGATTGAGAGAGAAAGATATTTCTTACAGAACCAGACATGTCTGAGGGTAATGTTTATTGTTTTCTATTTTGTTCAAATGTTCTAAAGGTGTCGTACCGGTGATGTGGACAAGTAGAGAGAGAGACAGTGGCAATTGAAGTAGTGAAACTTGGCAGTCGGAAAGCCGAGGGTTCTAACCCCTTGTCAGATCAAAATGAGTTGAGTTTTTCATCCAAGAGACAAGAACCACCCCCGCTGTTCTAGCCCGACCCTTTAAAAGTGGCCGAAATTGTTAGGTTGTTTAGCCACCAGGCGTGAAGCAGTACTTTATTCGTAATCTCTTTACTACCGATAACGGTACTTTCGTAACAATGTCGTACAACCATTTTCCTGTCGTTTCATATCCTTTCACATGTTTTTGTCTGCCGACTCAAGCAAGTAAATTCAAGTGAAATATCTAACTGAAAGACCGCTGTTCATTGCTTTATGACGTTATTAAGATTTTAGTTGACTGAGTTGCAATAACGTTCATTAGAATTTTGTACTTATGCAAAATTTTACAAAAAAGCAGCAAATTTATTTACAAAACTTTCTTGTTATTAATATCGGGGGCAGAAGTAAAGCTTCAGTGGTGTAGCTATGGATGAGGCTTGGGGATCCAGCTCTCCCACGAAATCTCAGAGCCCCTCTCCCGCACTTGTGATCGGAGATAGCTTGAAAATCGCTCCAGCCACTATTAGAATATACACCAGCCCCCCCCCTTTTCAAGACCCAGCACCAATCTAGCAGTGCGGTATCTAGCACCCTTAATCGTCACAATGATTAACAGCTTAATGTTGACAATTAGTGCATGGACATGGATTATGAGAACAGTGTCATCTTCTCGAATGTATATTATCTTTTATTTTCGTTTATAGAATGGACATAGTTACAACCTTAATATGACATACAGAAAGACAGAAGTAGTTCACAGAGTGGATACACACAACTCACACACAACTCGAGCGTCAGATATATACCAGACTATAACGGAACTGATGTATCAACTCAAAATGTTCGATGTGAACATGCTATGTTCCTTGAGTCGTATGTGTAGCTTTCCCGTTTGATTGTTACAGGTTACTAGTTTCAATTAAATAAGTGCCGGTACATGCTGATCATAAATACTTTAATTTCACAACTTAAATTGTATTTTAAGGAGTATCTGGGTACGTAGTGTATATCGTCATAGATCGTAAACATACCAACTGTAGAAATTGCACAACTCGATACTTTTGATTAAAAACACTCAAATGGTTAGTCAATTTTAAAGGGCAATAACAGATTTTAATGATTACGTCAAGCATACAAATGAATCATGGGAACTGGGAGTAAAACTTTCAACCAGTACATACGTACATGCATACGTACATACGCTATAACAGGCACTACAACTTGGCCAGGAGCTGGTTGTTTATACACCCAGTTCCCATCATTACTTGTACTCATTAAAGTCGGCTGTGCGAAGTGAACTAAAAAAATCATGCACGATATATAACTTTGTGTATGTGGTCCAGATATACAATAACATTAAGTGTTTTGTGATGAAAATACGTTTCTGTGTAGAACTGTTGTAATTTAAACATCTTTCATTCATTCATTAATTCATTCATTCATTCATTCATTCATTCATTCATTCATCGTTTATTTTCACATTGTCAAAATTTTACAGACAGACAAATTAAAGAAAATATTATGTAGATGTAAGGAAACTTAAAACCCTAGCAAAGAAGATCACTCCCGTAAAAATAAAGTGTACTTGGACAAAAAAGCAATACATTCAGTTACTTTCAATACATTTAAAGAGTAAGAGGAAGTGTTATTTTTCGGTAGTGATATGATCGTCGTTCTCAATAGTGGTTGCTGTCATTTAAACCAGAGTGATACTTTAAAACATTATTACTGCACCCCCTTGTCACCTAAAAGCAGCATGGTAGTAATTTGAGATTCGAGTCTACTTTATTTTATTTACAAGAAGTAAGTAGACTAAACTTCAATTGGTAAAATTATACTATTTTTGTATTCATGATACAATATTTGAATAAACTAAAAGACAAATGAATTCAACGTCATTTATATCTATGCATACTGGTGAAAGTTTCAAACTTCCCCGAAAATAATTAGAAACAAAATTAGCGAGAGGGATAAGGCTACTGCCATAATGTCAGTTCAGGTGCAAAATCTCCCGTAGCCTATACACTTACATATATGGATACGAACAGCCGAAAGTCACTAAGCTAGCTTTATGAACCCCTTCGTCAAGAGAAGATTTTATTAGGTACATGCCACAAAGTTCTTGTCCGCAACAAGTGACGGGTCTTCCTTTAAGAAGCTGTGGCAAACGTTTTAAAATAAACCTTTTAGGCTCATTAAGTAGTCTCACACATTGTGCACATGCGCTTAGATGCCACTGAAGCGTAACTTGATTTTATATGTATGTATATATATATATATATATGACACGACATCACTTCCGCCTCCACAACACTTTCCGTTGGTAGCCCAATGGTAGAGATAAGTTAGATCCATGGTTCAGGCAAGCCCCAGTATCGATGAGTTCAAAAAATATATTCGTGATTTTTCAAATGACCACTTAATACACTTAATACTACTAAAATAATACTACTGGCACCATTCGTTTACGCCCGCTGCAATGGACTGTCTGGCTACATTGTCGCTAAAACTCTTCCGTCAGCTGTGTTATGAAAAATACTTCGTATCACATGACTAAGGTCCCTTATGCATCTTTTTTAAAACAAAAGTCCCTGTCAGTCAGCAAAAGCAAACAGAAAGTAAACTTTAGCTGTATTTAAATTAAGACGAAGCAAATGATATCTTGCCACTAATTATTTGATATTTATAATCAAGGTATGTATAACAAAACGCATTAAATTTGGGAATGAGCTATTTGAACAAAGCTCATCGACATTTAACCATACGTTAATACGTTTTCTTTCTCACCCACTCACACAATTATTAATGCCGAGATTCATTTGTGACTACATTTTCCGTGTTTTCATGACCAGGGAACAACTTTCGATTGCTTTTTGTTAACTTAGCCTACCCTATATAAAAACAAAGTTATACAAAGTGTAGAAAAATATCAAGTTGACTTAAGGTTGTTGTTGTACATAGCTTCTATTTCGATTTCATTTTAGATCTGCTGCATTTGTTGCTCAACAGATGGAGATACAATTTTGTGTAAAGTATATTATCCACTTATGCAATATCAACCCAATTATAACTTTTTACTCTGCTAAGAGGCCATCACATTAAATAGTGTAAATCGAAGAGTGTCGAAAGCATATAGCATGTTTTTTTTTTCACAATTTCAATTCCAGTAACTTAACGTTTCATCTCCCACTATTTCAAGGAAGCCAGTTTGAGAGATATCTTTCATTTGGGGAGAACCAAAATTCTCCCGAAACCCGCAAAGACTACTCGAAAACGGTGATGTGAACCACACTCTAAAAACACTTGGGTCACGAGGGAACTGAAACAACATTTTGGGACCAAATTTGGTTAAAATGAAGTCGTCTTAGGGTCATTACGTGACCCAATAATTTTAGTCGGTTCCCGATTGACCCACTTTTTGGTCAAATTGACACAACTGATTTTACCTTGCATTGATTAAGACGTGACTTCTCGGTAGGTGTGACAATACACCTACCGAATATACATTTAATTCCATAATATTAGACCGTCAAATTTTGAGAGGGGCTTCCAAAACCCATTCACTACTGACATTGTGCACGTTAGCTCGTAGCCAGACAAGTTCCTGAAGGGGGGGCGGAATGGCTTCCAGGGGGAGAGAAGTTTTTCGGGGGGGGGTAAATCTCCCAAACTGGTAATGGTCCAGTCGTAGTCAGCTGTGACATTGTTACTTCTTAGGACCACTCTAGAGGAATTACACTTCCAAAGGGCCATGCAACATTCATCGATGTCCACTATCAAAGCAACCAGCCGTTTATACGTCCGAGTTAGACCTAAGTAAAATGGTCAAATTGTGATTTCTGTGGTCTATTACTAGACTAATAATAGCATAGTCTAGATTAAGTGCGCATTCAATGTCATTTGGAAGAAATCTAACTGTAATGCTCACAGTCGTAAAAACCGGAGAGCTTTGGGGTTAAGCCCCTGGTTATCTCAAAGAGCCCCTGAGTTCAATTATGGAGGTGAACACATCGCCCTTAGCTTGTTCTTTCTATTAAGTCATTGTAACCGGAAGTCACTCCTTGAAAAAAAAAACATAGGTTCGAGCCTGACAATGGTACAGGTCGATCAAAACGGGTTTGTATGGCGCCTTAAATTTGTATATAGACCTATATCGGTTGCCCATGATGAGATATCAATGACCGTCCATAATGGTCAGCTACAGCCGGACGAAGGCTCTCTTTTGAGTCTTCAGTTTGATAACATTCTTCCTCTTTCAGTGTAATATTCCAATTGATAGGCCTATGTATTGTACAAAAACATGGCCTAGAGTGTGTAATCGTATTAAAATAGTCGCAAATATGAACGTGCGATTTGCCTTCATGAGTAAAGTTACAATCTCAAGAAGACAAATTAGCACGTTTATTTTTGCAACTATTTTGCGTTCAAAAACACTATAGTCGAAAAAAATAAACGTGCGAATTTGTCTTCGTGAGATACTAGCTTTACTACATGGATGCCCAATATTGAGTAATAACCCTTTTGTTTGGTGAAAGTCAGAGGTCATATGGGGTCGCCAGAGGTCAACTTATAAACATGATATATCATGAAGGGTAATCTTGATGGATCTCACAATAAGAATGTCGGTGCTTCACATTGAGTTCAAGAAGCTTCGTGTTTTTGTGGAGGTAAAAAGTCTCATGAGTTCGCCAGAAGTCAAATTGTGATAACAGTCGCCATAAACACAGTACCTCAAGAAGGGTACTGTCCTTGACAAATCTCATACATACAAGCCTTTTATATTCAACGCCAAAAGGGTCACTGTATTTCGACATCTGTTTAGATAATATGCCGTCTGCCAGTCTGCCCAGGTATTCTGACGAATTTTTGGACACTTTGATTCAGAAATATTGCATTCTAGATTTATATTCTTCGGTAAGAATTACGTTCTGACGTTCTGACCTTATTTCTGAAGGGAAAATACTTATTAAGTCAAAAGTACTTGAGACGGTGTACGACGTGTGACCTTTTTGGCGTACCCCCTTCGCCAAACGGGTCTGCCGTCTCCATGTATATTACCTTCTAAAGTATTTCGTCGTCTCCATGTTCCTCGATGAATTCATTAGGGGAAGATGAATATACACGACTTTAAAGAGCATGACTGAAACATTTGGCAAAAAAAGAACATACTGTTACAAATTTCCGTATAATAATGATGATGGCCTATCATTTATATTGTATGACAAATCAAGACCCCCGATTCTTCGCTGTTTTAGATGATACACTATATCAAATTATCAACAGGATTTTATTAAGAGATACGTTTGTTAAATTTGTCAATGAAAATATAATCCTAAAATTTGAAATGTAAGAATTACAAGAGAAATACGATCGGTCACGTTCTGTGGATACTTACAAAGGTCACATTTTGATTTTTTCCTTTCCTCTCAGACTGAAGAATGGCCTACGTGCAGAGCAAGTCCCATCAGGGACAGGGTGGGGGGAGCAGAAAGAAAAATGCAGTTTTCTGTGTGTCGGTACCAGTACCCTTGAAAGAAGGGTCTCTTCTTTAGGCGCGGAGCTAGGAATATCCCGGGGGACGATGGGTAACCACAAGAATACCTTAAGCGCTATTTTGTACTGGAGGGATTTTGAGCCCGTTTTTAGGGCTCCCGACATGAGCTCGGAGGTTGGGGGTGAAGAGCGAAACCCATGAAATGTTCTCAATATAATTTAACTAGAAAGCAGAAAATCGGCTCTATAGTTACTCTGTTAAGGAAATTGTTTTTCCGTTGATATTTTATGAAATGCAATGTTTAGTGCTACGTTTCACTTTTAGAAGCTAAAAAATTAATTTCGGAAAGATCATCTTTATTTTATAGTTTATCTTAATCCGATTTAAGGGTTAACCTCCTCGTTATAGGAGTGCATTTGGGAAAATGGTAATCGGTGAATTACACAATCATTTCCTTCAGCCTGCCACTCACTTTGACAGTCCGGTCATTTTGGTGTCCATTAATTGATTGCAATACATATAGCATACGGCATTAAAATTGGTAGGAGACATATAAGCAAGAGTTGTTAATACTTTCCGTCAACAGGGAAGAGGGTGCACTACACATCCATCTTGTTACACCTCATTAAGTTTGTCACCAAGTATATACTGAGCACCAAGGCGCATTTTTCGTGCTTTCTTTGTAACTAATCGTCAGAACGATCACATTTAATGGTTAGCCAATCCATAAGACGAAGGCTATGAATGGGGCAGAGGTCAGAAAATTTGGCATTTCAAAACCTTTGATTGCACCATATCGGACACTATCTAAAACACACTTTTGTAGCTACAGTTTTGTGTATCTATTCTAGGGCGCGACATGCGAGTAACTGCAACTGGAAAGGTTAGTGTCGTAGCTTGCTTGTTCTTGCGTGCATAGTGCACAAAGATAGAACAAGATAAAGTGCCTATTCATGTGCCATTGTAGTTAACCTCCAAAATATGTACTGCATGTATTTGGTACGCATAAAGTAACCTCTGCAACTTCACTTGATAGCATGTCAAGGGCGTAAATTGCACCTCAAAAGAACAAGAACTAGAAGCAATTCTTAAGCAAAACCCCAGCCGGTGGATTCCGGGCACCCCTATGGGCAACGGGAATATTGATCCTTTATGCTCTATAGGCATAGCGAAGGGCCCATATAGGGGTACCCAATTGAAAATATTTCCTTATGTTGTCATTTCTCATGCCACTTACTTCACGTGTAGATGGACTATTTATGTACGCAATCTTAACTGCAAAATTACAAAAATAATATTTTGTTCCGCGCTACTCGTGCAACAACCTTGATTGTTACTTTTTTCATTGCTTCTTCTGTACGTCGGCAGCTCCGGTGGAAGTATTATTCCAAAGCCTCAGCAACCCTCGCGGTATCACCCAAGATCCACCCCTCGACCCTCCCGAAGCCTCTAGCATCAACAATCCCGGTCCTCTATTAGTCGAATCCTGACATTACTTAAAAGTGTGAAACTGTGGGGTTGTGGTCTATTTAGAGCCTACCTCAAGTAATTTGAAGAAGGTTTAATGAACCATTTTATGCCCACAATTTTTAAATACTCGAGAACTACCCGGGCTTTAAGCCATGGACGAACAACGCAGTCTTCTCCCTGAACCCTACCAGAGGCCAAAGAGCGGTGGACTCAAAGAGCCCACCCCGTTGGGAGTGCTTCATACGTATCCGTACGTATCCGTATCCGAACGTTCCGATCCCAAACTGTTTTCGGATTTTACCTGCACCATGGGGAAACTGAGTGGTTGTTGGGAGAGATATAGGCAAAGGTTAGGTTTTATCGGACTGGGGAAGGGCCACAGCATCTAGACCGGCTCGATGGACATGCCATGAGGTGATTACAATATTGTCACACCGTTTTGCCCAACCTTGTAGACCTGCATTGCTTTAACCGTGCAAGGCCAAAGCAAAATTGAAGCCCAAGATAGAATGATGAAAATATGGTGTATATAAATCCGTAGTACGCCAACCGTTCGTTTTTCTTGTGTAATTCTTACATTTCACAATTTAGGAATATGTTTCCATTCACAAATTTAACAAAGGCATCCCTTAATGCAATCCTGCAGATAATTTGATAGTGTATCATCTAAAACAGCGAAGAATCAGGGGTCTGGATTTGTCTTTCAATATGAATGATAGGCCATCATTCTTAATATACGGAAATTTGTAATATTAGGTTCATTTTTCAGATATGGCCTTTAAGTCATGCATATTCATCTCTCCCTAATGAATTCATAGATGTAACTGGAGACGACGAAATTCTTGAGAAGGCAAAATACTTAGAGACGGCATATTACTTGAGATCCGCTTTGTGGAGGGGTGTGAATGGGTGACACATATTTCGCCGTGTCAAGAATTTTAACTTCGGAAGTATTTTGATGCCCTCAAATACATAAAAACTAATGACAAAACGTGATTTTCGATCTCAAAATACATTTCTAGGATGCAATATTCTTGAAACAAAGTATCCCAAAAGGCGTCAAAATACCTGAGCAGACGGTAAAATATCTACGTAGACGGCAAGATTATCTGAATAGACGTCGTAATACTGTAACCCTTTTGACGTTCCATACTTAAAGACCTTTGTTGTTTTTGGTTTAGGCCAAGGGTCATTTGAGGTCACTGGAAGTCAAATTGGTTAATTGGTTAAACAAAACCTCACAAACGTGACATTTCAAGAAATGTTACTTCTGGGGATCTCTGGGAACGGTGGTGTTCCATCGTGACATTGGGACTAAAAATGATGCAAAGTTACAAAGGAACCAAGTTCACTAAAGGTACAATTGACAGAAATTCTTAAATATAATTTTTCAAAAAGGATAATTTTGAGGAGTCTCATATATGGCATGTAAATGCTTCACATTAAGTTAAAGAACCATACAATGTTTGCTAGTGGTCAAAGGTCAGTTGTGGCCGCCAGAGGTCAAACTGTGTACGAGTTGAAAATGTAATTCTACCTCACCGTTACATTTCACTCCGTAATTACATGAGATTGCATAATCGGAATAAGCCTCAGTGCGTGATCAGGATCCGAAGAGAACGGATGCACGCTGCAGTCCGCT
>WURT03161641.1:0-10704 GCA_009936505.3 Holothuria glaberrima | reverse complement strand
TTCCAAAGGACTAAGAAATGTCAAAAATGTGCATTAATTTTCCTTAAAATTTTTCCAAAATGATGCACCAAATTGCAGTTAAGGACCCAAAATATCAAAAAATTTTCCAAAGGGGAGGGGGAACCCCTGCCCCTCGGACCTCTCCCCCAGGACGGCGACCAAAACAAGGTTCAGCCCCCCAGTCTTGAACAGCTTCCTACGCCTATGCTCTTTACCAGTATGCAAAGTACACAAACCCAGGGAAGTGTTGCATGTTACTCTCAGTCCAGTTGTTTGAGCTGCTTGACTTGCATTGTCTTCAGTTAAACTGTGAATGTAAGAAATGGGACAGAAGTATTAAAATGAACGGTCAGAGCTGTGCTCATAGCAGAAACTAATGACTCTTTACTTAATGATCCTCCCAGCAATTGTTTGAAAGAACATTATGTAAAGGTCAAGAGTAAATGGATGAAGGTCAGTGACATACCCCTTTCTATTTGTGATTCATATTCAGTGCATTTTTGCACTGACGGGCTCTCACCTAGTTCAGTATAGGATGTCTATGTATGATGTGAGTTGGAGGAAGATAGCCAGTGGCGTATGCAGGATTTCTCTGAAGGGGGTTATGCAGTATGTTGTGTGATTGCTGGCCTGGGGGAGGGGTCTAAGGGGAAGGGTGTCTCCCTCCCCTTTGGAAATTACTGAAAATTTAGGTGTCCTTACATGTAATGTGGTGCCACATATGCTACATTTTGAAGCAAAATTTATGTTAAAAAATTTGCGTATTTTCAGGAACTAAAGAAAAAAAATTGGCATCAGTGAGAGGGGTCAAGGGGAGAGGGACACCTTTCCCCTTTGAAAATTTTTGAAAATTTAGGTGTCCTTACATGCAATCTGGTGCCACATGCTACATTTTGAAGTAATACTAAAATTTGTGTACCATGCACCTGTTATGGATCCAGCAACCCGAAGCTGGCCGGGCCAGAACCAACGTTTTGTCAAAAGGATGCTGAACACAAAAGTTTGTTCCCGTGCAGTTTGGGAGGGCAACCCTCCCCTTTAGAAATTTTTGAAAACTTTGGTGTCCTTACATGAAATTTGGTGCAAAATATGCTACATTTTTGAAGTAGAATTTGTGTAAGAAAGTTTACATATTTTTAGGAACTAATAAAAAAAATTGGCATCTGTGAGGGGGTCCATGGCCCAATTCCCCCCACCCCCCCCCCCCCGCATACACCACTGAAGATAACACCTACAAAATCTACACTCCATGTCAATGGGAACCTAACAGATTGTAGGAATGAAAAAAGTGAACAAATATTGCTAAAAGTAAAGACAAATGGAACCAGACATAACCTTAAGTATGAGTTCAAAGATTGTAATAATAATAATAATAGCTACAGTAGTCTTGAAAACTGCAGACTTAAGCAGGAGTTGTTCAGTGCACTTGCTGAGAGCTGAAAGTTGCAAAAATTAAAAAAGATTTGGGAGGCAAAGTTTTAAGACTGTGCCTGAATTGATTGATGGAATCCAAAGACCCAAGTTAAAGAGGGAGAGACAAAAATGGGGTGCAGCACTTAGATAATTGCTGTTATCTAAAGATGTTGTATGTGACACTGGAAGGTGAAGCAAAAATTGACAGTGCAAACATACAGGTCTGACATTAGCTTGCTGATGTAACAGAGTATTGAGATAGGTTAGGGTACCAGTTTTAATGGCATGAAAGGCTAGAATGAGGATTTTCTAGTCGATATGTAGTCTGACAGGTAGCCAGTTCAGCTCTTGCAATATAGGTGTGTTATGAGTAAACATATTGGCCCTATGGACTAAAAATCTCGTTACTGCTCGTGTGTATGAGCATGAGTTGACGTTTTGGTTGTGGTGAACGGTTTAAAAGTTTTACATGAGCTTCAAAGCCTGGTTTTCAAGATCTTTGAGAGAACAGAGTTAAAATCCAGGTAAATGTTACCAGCGGCTGTCCCAAAACCTGGGTATGTATATGTCTGTTATTTTGATGCATTGCTTTGTAACTGTGTAGTTATGGATTTTTAATGAAACTTTGTTTCCTGGCTTGTGTTTTTTTTTCCAGTGGCCGGGTTTTGCACAGATCTGTGTAGAGTGCTAAAGACATGTCAAGATATGCCCTGGCAGACTGACTCGTATCTCTGAATTTTACAAGTGATTTTCTCCACACAACCTTATATATTATTGTTTATTGACAACAGATTTACTATACACTTGGAAGACAGGGTAATGGTAAAAGGGGAGAGGACTGGTACAGTAAGGTACATTGGCCCTTTAAAACACCTCAACCCTACCTTGGTTTTTGTTGGAGTGCATTTAGATTCAGCAGGTGAGAGATTATTTTTTTGTCATTAACTAGTCTTTTTAGTCACAGTTTGACTGCAAACTTTAGGTAGTGAATAAGTGTCTTGTAAAGTAAAAAGTACCTACTTTTAAACCTCACCACAACAATGATTACCCCAGTGCTAATGATTTGACCCATGACTAAATATTTAGAGACCTCAAAGGAAAGAAGACTCATCTTGCAATGTACCCAGGCATCCTGGAAATAAGGGAAACCTGGAAATGAGTTCCCTTTGCAGGAGGAGGGGAGGGAATTAAAGAAAAATATGGAATATGTGTGTTATGTTTTGTTCCTGTTCAAACAGAATGTCTAAAGCCCCATCAACACAATCATACATTTGTTCAAAACTTCATCATACATCTGTGTGATGATGTTCATGAAAAAATTTATGATCATGTAGACGAACTTCCCAAAAGAGTTGAACAACGTCCAACATGTATGATGGTGTTCAAATTTTTAGATGTTTCATCTTTCCAACAAATATGCAAAACATTTGAGAACATCTGGTCAGTTGTCATCATTTGCTCTTTATTGTGTGTTCCTAGCAAGAGAAATCATGGTGTAAATATGTGTATTATTCAATTATGGGGATATTCAGCAAAAAATGAAGAATTAAGAATATTTCTAGTCTGAGGAGTGTGGGACTACATTATATGGTGCATGAACATTGCGCATAGGTACACATTACTGCATAATCAAGGCGGGAATCTGTGAGACAGTGTCATGCATTTGCATGATGATGTACATGTACAAATGTATGATCATGTAGATGGAGGATTAATGGTTGAAGATGTGTCAAACTGGAAAAAGGTCCAAGTTATCCTGGTGTTATGAAATTCAACATGGCAAAATCAGGGAAATTTGTTGTCTTGAGTCCTGTGGAGTCCCTCTTCAACATTACCTTGGGTCCTTTCAAAATGTGATTAGCATTGTATACCCTGAAGGGTTTTCAAGATGTGTAGCAAGCAAAGAGAATGATGTGCAGGAATGTTTCTGCTGAGTGTTTGTCATTAAAGTGGCTCATTGAGTTCAAATGCTTCTAATTAGCCTTATTAGTCATGTATCACTTCCAATAGTTACAAAATATGTGAGAAATTGTAGTGGTTGTGGACAGGGGTTACATATGTTGAATACCCAATGGTAAAAAATGTCTGGTCATGAATTTGTAATAAATGCTTTTCATCATTAATGACCCTATCATTGCCATTTCAGTTGTATGTTAGGTGTGCAGAATCTCTTAGTTTGACCATTTTCCATCAAGATGTGAGTAAAAGTCAACAGGTGTGTAGAAAAAAAAACATGACATTCATGAACCAACTCAGTGACCTCCTTAAAGGAGGTATCATCCACAAGAGTTCACTCACCAACAGTTTTTCTGTTGTTTGATATTTTGATATATTACAGCAGTGACCCTTTCACCACAACTCCTGGATTGGACCTTCATTTAAGAGTGACAGCAATATTTAGATTATATGAAATCATATCCATAATGAAATTACTCTCCAAGTAGGGATTTAGGGAAGTTAGGGAGAGTTTGAAGATGATTTACCAAGTCTGTTTTGCCAACTTCTTGTTAACAAGTTTAATTCAACACTGACAAAGGCTAGTACCAGTTTTGCTAGAGATACTGTATAGGCCTCCATTTCGTGCCTGTCAACCATCCCTAGTAGATCTTAAAACAATCACAAATAAGTTTTGCCATCCCTAAAATCATGATAGGAGACAGCCACCCCATGCAGAGCCTGAAAGTTATGTAGTTTCCCAGAGAAACCATGGGTATATATAGAGGCTAAAAGGCAGTTTTGCTACTTAATCATACATGGCGGAAGGGTTCATTAAATTATGCACTACCTTAAGTGATAAATCACTTTTCGATAGGGAACTGAAAATGCAGTCATAAAGTCTTTTCTTTTGGGAAAACTTTGACATCAGTTTCTATTGTTTAATAAAAAATCTTACCTCTCCTAGTTTTACATCATAATGTAACTAGCTGATATGCATCCCTGCCTGTGGATGGATTAAAGGCTTTATTTTAGACCAGAATGGGCAGTTTAATGTCCCCTTCCTACCTCTTGTCAATCCATGTGGTCAGTTGCATAATGAAGTACTGAATTCAAAGTGATGTATTTGACAAGTATCGGATTTGTGCAGTGTCATAATTGTGTTTAGGGGTCTTGTGACATGCAAATTGCACAGTTGGATGTTTGATGTAAAAAGCATTGAAAGTCCAGAAAAAAGCTGAATTTCTATCAAAATCCATCAAATATTGACCATTTTACAGACTATTTTCTATTTCACACTTGTACCATGAATAAACATGGACTATACATGCAAATTTGTGATGTCAAAAGAGGAACATACCATACATGGCAAATGTTAGCCTTTGTTTTGGCAACCTTCATTTCACTAACACTTGCAGCATTGGTATCCCCTGAGGGATATTTCATGAAAATTAAATTGTTTCGTTGAATCGCTCACCAAACTGTGAACTATCTGATCAGTAATTAAGAAATAATTTATATGGGTTAACAAGGAAATCTTAACACTGTGCAACTATCCACATTCATTTTTTTGCATAGACATTAGGCAATGAGTTACTTCAGAAACCATCAAACTTTTAGGAGGTATATCTTGAGAATAGTAAAAGATATTGAAATATTCCAATGGATCTTTCAATGGGGGATTTTATTCCTTAACTGCCAAGTGAAAACAGCCCTTTGTGGTGGCATGTCACCATAACTTTAACTGCAAAGATGTAGAGATAATTAACATGGGATATATATGTGTGTAGTGGTCTTGAGGTATATGTACGCATTCTCATTCCTCATAGCCAGTACAACATCACATCATTTCTGCAGGTAGCTTTGCTTTTGGTGAAAAAATAAGGTTTACCATAAAATTCATGTACTATTTTGTGCCATTTGCCTAGATCATTTTGCAGATTTCTCTTTGTTCCAGCCGTCTTGTGAATGTGTTCAAACTGTGTTAACATGCAGTTAATCCATGGGATTGTGAAACATTATAATTGGATTCGCTCTATACATGTATTTCATTTTGGTACCTTTGATTTCACTTTCCACAGCGGGTCATCATGATGGATATTTTCATGGGTACCGCTACTTTGAATGTCCAAAGGATCATGGTGTTTTCATACCTGTTAAAGATGTTCAAACTGTTCTGATGTCAAAGGTATTTTATCAGTAATGATAAATTTTTGTACTTAAGACCATTTCTTTACTAAATCATATCTCACCAACCAGGAAACTAATATTAGGACTTAAAACACCATTTGAAATTTGGTCAACAAATTATCCCTCTAACCCCCCCCCCCATCCCCCGTTGCTGCAGTGCCTGCCTGTGTGGTATAACGGCAGTAGCTTCAACTTACCCAGTGTTATTGATGACCATAATGATCCACCAAAGTGACTGCAAAGTTTCCATTGTACAATGTTTGAAACTAAGGGTAGTAGGGCTTAAAATAATTTTTCAACAATGAGGGCTCTTTTCAGAATAAAATCACCCTGGCCATTTTTTGTGAGGGCTACTTAAGAGAAGACGAGGGCTTTTTTGAGATTTGTGAAAATAGGAGTGTATCAAATTTGAAACACCTAATGAGTTGGAAAATTTATAGTTTTCTTCTATCAATTTAGTTGCATCATAGACAATGGCAATTGCACAAACATGAAAGTTTTGTTTTTCAAGCTCTTTATAATGAAAACACTATCACGTCATGGATACTACCTTACCGGCTGCTCAGTGCACACGTTCTACACGTGTGTGGCATGTGTGAACTACAGTACCCGAATATCACGTCATGGATACTACCTTACCGGCTGCTCAGTGCACACGTTCTACACGTGTGTGGCATGTGTGAACTACAGTACCCGAATCGCGTTGGTGGTATGTGCAACATTTTCACAAACAGCAGCTAAAAGTTACAAGCAGCGTATGCAATAATTTGGGTAGCCAGCCATCCAGCCCGTCCTTTGCACGGCCGGTTTCCAAAAATGATGGCCTATATTTTCGTACACAGCTTTCAACATATACATGAAGCCGTGCACTAACACCCTCAAGTTTCCAGTATATATAAAGACTAGCATGATTTTGTTAAAATCACATTTGTCCGAACATGCATACACATCTCTTGTACATCGGACTCTGATTGCAGCACGTATTGCGTCCATGCAGCATTGTGTTGACTTTAACTACATTTGATGTTTTTGCCGTACGAAAATCCCGTCAGCTGAATTGTATGTTTAGTGCTACTGCACAACGTAACTGCTGTGTTGCATGTTTATACGTTTTACAATGCAGTCTATCTGTAGGATCAGACTGTTCTCACACAACACTGGTTTAGGTTTGTAATATCTCCATTTATAAATATGTTAGGATGGCGTATGAGCTAGTGTGGGTGTTTGTGGATAAAAAAGGATGGTGCAAGAAGATAACTGAAAAAAAGGTTCTGAAAATATTATGAGGGGCTTAGAGTGATTTAGGCATGCCTCCTAGTCAATTTATGAAGTACATGTCACTCTTGATAATTTTGGATGCCTTTATGTTTGACTTTGTTGATTTCTACTCTTGTACTGTTCTGTGACACTGTATACAGTACAGTATGTAGTGTACAGTACAGTATGTAGTGTGCACTACTGTAGAAATGAAACTTGTAAGGACCAAAAGATTGATTGTAGGCTGGAATGTTTGGAAAACAATCTCCAGATATTAGAAGCATACAAAATTGCTCATTATCATCGATGGTAGAAGGTTGGACTACTTGATAAAAGTTGATGAATTTGTTTCATTTTTTGTTGCTTTGTCAAATTTATTTGGTGGATGCTTTGGCATACCTGTTGCATAGGGGACTACATGACAATAGTTCTGTTTGACTTGGAAGCCAGTGCTATAAATTTAAGCTCTGTAAAATCTAAAGACTACCAGCTGTTGGAACTACAGTGTAGCAGATGGTGCCTATGTTTAGAATCAGTCAAATTGCAAGTAAAGATTTAGTTTAACAGAACTGGTTGAAGGCAAAGGCTGAGTATGTGGCCACAATTAGTCCTATATGGCTAGGCAAAAAAAAAAAAAAAAAAACTGAGGGAAGGGTGAGATTGGGTACTTTTGGTTTGTAAGTTAGTACCCTAAACGATACCTCACACCATTTCTAATTGTCCAAGTATTTCACGTGGTTGGAATGCCCCCCCCCCCAAAAAGCAGCTAGCCCTAACTCTGATGTCCTGTACTAGTGCACATTAGCCTCAGAGTACTAATATTTTGGGGCGAAGACCAGAAGGGGACATAAATTGTATTGTCAAACTCATATTTCAGGCCCAAGAAGTCTCAAAAATAGGCTGAAACAGCTTGTATTTTAACCTCAGAAACCTATAAAATGCAAAATTCCGAAGGAGGTGCTTCCCCCTTAACCCCCACAAGGGCCCTTAAGGCAGGCCTCTTGAATTTCCACTAAGGAGGAGGATTACTTCGCAATCGTGATGATGCCTTTGGCTGTTTGGCATCAAAATGTTAGCGCACCCACTTTTCAAATTTGGACACCCACAACTGAAATTTCTGCCTCCGAGCCTGGCGTAATATCCGTAAGGTAGTATGTACTTCAAGAGCCATACTGCAGTGGCCTATTTAAAATTGCCAGGGCATAACTGTGACTGATTTGTCAATTCTGCTGCACCGTGCAGCCCGTGTACATGCAGGCTTGGGGATCCTGTGCCATACCACCCTGCATTGGCCTACTAATTTGGCTCATTTGGTACCAGTGTATAACTGGTTTGAAAAATGAAATCATAACTTTCAATCGCGAGAAAAGCTGAAAACAACTTTTCAAAATGAATGGGATCCATAGAATTTTAATGAGTATATTTAGCTAAAAGAAACTGTCAACAGATTCTGAGAGATCACAGGGGTGATTTTGGTACTACATACAATTTTTTTCTCCCTCCGGAATTTTTTCAAGGGACGATTTTGTAACTTTGTCAGGGGAATCACCCACCGCCCCTGTGTATTTTGAGTGCTGAGGGGTAGGTATTGTGGTTTGCATCTAAGTGCTTTGTGTTTTTCTAATTTACCTCATCTCTAGCCATTATTTCCTCCCTTGAGTACTTTGAAAGACAAGCCTGATGTTGTAATATTTAGATCATTGGGTGTATAGGCATAGAAATGTAATCAAACCTTGGGAGTGGTATTATTATTATTTTTTTTTTTTTTCTGTCAGGTGGTGGTGTTGAACACCACTACTGTTTGGAGTATTACAAGATCTATATGGTCGCTATGGTAACAGCATGTTCAACCTAGTCATCAGGCAGGGATAGCTGCACATAGTGCACAAAACATCTTCTAGTCATGTTATTAAAATACGTTCAGAATGTATTTATTGTATTGTAGATTCTAGGTAACACTAACTGTCCCTAACCCCTCCCTTCCCTGCATATCAACCTTCACAGCTTTTGCATCTTCAGCGGGGTATGCCTAGTTTTATTGTAACCTGATATGCATAAATATCTACTTGAAGCTTTGACCTGCACTTAGATTATGTAACCTGCAAATATGTTCATCACAGAAATTTTGAGTTGTATGTTTTCTTTTACAGTCCATTAAAAGACCAAAGACAGCAAGATCTTCATCAAGTGCTTCAGGGGTACAGGTCCTTGCCAAGGGTAAGAAGACAGTACCATCACCAGCACCACCCTTATCTCCAGAATTGCCACCTTCTTGTCCCAGTAGCAGCCAACGTATCTATGTACGGAGGCAATCAAAGTCAAAGAGCATCATGTGAGTTCCCCCTAAGTTTACATATACTGCCAACACTAGGGACTGGAAATTATCTTCATCATAGAGTTTTTAGCTGGACCTTTTAAACTGTGCAGTGGGCCTAGTTTGACTTGCTGCTTTTTAGGTCAATGCCAGGTTTGAAAATTTGGTACCTAGTTTGAAAATAATGTTCCTGGTTTGAGTCATTAGCATCTATCAATTTTTGTTCATACTGCTAGAATTTTTTTTTTGTAGATCTTACATGCTGTAGTTCTAGACCACTTTGATTTAAGTCTATATCCCATGCACAAAGGTGGACATTTCCCTAATTGCTCAGCCATATTATGAATCCACTAGACACATTTTTAACAATGAAGTGGTGCCATTGTTGTACACAGCTTGAAGATTTATTCATCTAGTATCATGCATTACATCACGGTAGTGTTACATAGCTGGAGATGGAGTTATAACAAAAAAACTTACAATTATGCTTAATAAAGAACATCCACACAAGTGTGAGGCAGAACTATAGTGAGTAAATGCTTGTACTTACACCATGGTATGCTTGTCTGTACTTGTACTTGTGAGTATGAATTTGTACTCATACTGGTGCTCATGCTTACAGATTTTTAGAGTTAGGCACTATTGTGAGTACATACTTGTACTTACACTATGGTACGCTTGTCTGTATGTGCACTCGTGAGATTGGATTTGTACTTACACTCATACTGGTACTCATACCTACAGATTTTTACAGTTATACATTATTATGAGCACATGCATGTACTTACACCTTGGTATGCCTGTCTGTACTTGTACTTGTGAGAGTCGATTTATACTCATACTTGTACTGGTACTCATACTCACAGATTTTAAGAGTTATGCATTATTGTGAGTACGTGCTTGTACTTACATGTATACATACTCACAAACAGACAATACATTTGCTCTGCTACTCAAGTTACTGTACTCATATGGTATGGTGAGAAGACCAATTAGTAGTTAATATTTGACAAATAAGCACTTCTCTTATCTGGTGGTCATAGGCCTGTATACCTTTCCAATGAAGCTTCATTCATTCATGTTTAATAATATCATATCAAATGAATTACATGTGAAAATGCTTTGAAGAGTAGCCAATGTTTTTGTCCTATTTGCACATGTAAATATATATCCTGATGACTGTGGGTGTTTTGTACTGAAGATAATTTTCTCATTAGAAGAGAACAAAGTTACTGCATGGTTTATAATACATGTTGTTAGTAATTGGTGATTTTTTATGTTTGTTTGTAGAGGACGTCATTCATCTGAAAAGCAATTTAATTGAGGTTTGAAGGTCAACTCCTTCCATTTAGCAGTGTTGTCTTTACAACTCCACCCACTCCATTCATGCAACTCCATGACACAATTCCATCCATTCAACTCCGTCCACACAACTCCGTCCATGCAACTCCGTCCATTCAACTACATTTACTTGAGTTTATATTCCCGTCTCATCAATTCAATCATTTTGTCAGCTTGCAATTGAAAATCAAAGTGAGATTCGTACATTTTAAACTTTGTATTGCCCATCTTAATGGATTTGAAAAAGATGTTTT
>WURT03161630.1:0-10704 GCA_009936505.3 Holothuria glaberrima | reverse complement strand
AAGAACCCTATTGTTTTTGGTGGGGTCAAAGGTCATCTGGGGTCACCAGGGGTCAAACTCCGAAAACCTTGTTAACATGATATCTCAAGTTAGGAACTTGGATTGATTTCATACTAAGTATGTAGATGCATTATGGTGAGAGGAAGAACTCTATTGTTTTTGGCAGGGTTCAAAGGTCATCTGGGGTCACCAGGGGTCAAACTCCAAAGACATTGTTAACACGATATCTCAAGTTAGGAAGCTTGGATTGATTTCATACTTACTTTGTAGATGTGTTATGGTGAGAGGAAGAATCCTGTTGTTTTTGGCTAGGGTCAAAGGTCATCTGGGGTTAATGGGGTCAAAGTCCGAAAACCTTGTTAACATGATATCTCAAGTTACGAAGCTTGGATTGGTTTCATGCTAAGTATGTAGACACGTTCTAGTAAGAGGGAGAACCCTATTGTTTTTGGCAGGAACCAAAGGTCATCTGGGGTCACTGGGGGTCAAACTCTGAAAACCTTGTAGAAACAATATCTCAAGTTTGGAAGCTTGTACTGATTTCATACTAAGTATGTAGATACGTTATGGTGAGAGGAAGAACCCTATTGTTTTTGGTGGGGTCAGAGGTCATCTGGGGTCACTGGGGGTCAAACTCTGAAAACCTTGTTAACACGATATCTCAAGTTAGGAAGCTTTGATTGATTTCATACTAAGTATGTAGATGCGTTATGTTGAGAGGAACAACCCTATTGTTTTTGTAGATGTGTTATGGTTAGAGGAAGAATGCTGTTGTTTTTGGTGGGGGTCGAAGTTCATCTGGGATCACCAGGGGTCAAACTCTGAAAACAATGTTAACATGATATCTCGAGGTAGTAATTGATTGGATTGATTTCATACTTAGTATGTGGATGCGTTTTGGTAAGAGAGACAACCCTCATTGGTTTTGGCAGAGGTCAAAGGTCATTTGGGGTCACTGGGGTCAAAGTCTGAGATCCTTGTTAACACCACATCTTGATATAAGAAGCTTGGTTTTATTTTTCAGTATTCAGATGTGTTATTGTAAGACTAAGTGCCCTATTAGTTTTGGTGGATGTCAAAGGTCACCTGGGGTCACCAGGGGTCAAACTCTGAAAACCAAGAGTTTATCTGATGTTACCAGAGGTCAAAAATGAAAATTTCCCAAGAGTTCCCAAGATCTTAACCTGAGGTCACCACAGGTCAAAAGCAAAATTTTCCAAGAATTCCCAGTACCTTCATCTCGGGTCACCATAGGTCAAAAAGCAAAACTTTTCAAGAATTTTCAAGATCGTCATCTGGGGTCTGCAAAGGTCAAAACGCAAAATTTCCCAAGAATTCCCAAGATCAAATATGAACACAAAACTGTATTTTTCCAACACCTTAAGATAGCATTTTACCAGTGACTGAAAGAAATGGGATGACATGGCATTATTGGGAATAAAACATATATGCATCATCAAAACCTTAATGCATTTTTGCATTTTGGTATAATTAGTGCTGGGCTCAATTTTAAGTGCAGGGCAGTGCTGCCCAATATGGACATATCATTGTAACTGTGACGTGATGAAGTAACTCATGTTTTGGGAGCCTACATTTTTAAGAAGAAAAATGTACCCTCTTTTCCCCACCATCCCCCCACCACTTAACCACATACTCAGACACTAACTTGGAAGGTTTTTTGTAGTAACATAATTTTCATGGGAAAGGAAACAAATCCAAGATTACTGAAGCTGTAAAATTTAAAGTCATTTAAAAAAAAATTCATTGATCTGAAGGTCTCATAACATGAAAATTAAATAGTTGGATTTTTAATGAAAAAGACATCAAAAATCAAGAAAAAAAATGCAATTCTTATTGAAATCCATCAAATATTGACCATGTTACAGGGTAATTTCTGTTTTATTTCACACTGAATAAAAATGAGCTAAATATATAAATTTTTGACGTTTAAAGATGGACTTACCAAATACGGCTAATGTCATGATTGTTAAATCCTTTGTTTCTCCAACCTTCATTTATAGGAAACTTGTATCATGAGTATTCCCTCTGGGATGTATAGAAGTAACAGTTGTTTTTCATGAAAAATATGAATAGCCCTCACCAAACTTGACACTATCTGATGAGTAATTAAGAGATTATTTATACAGGGTCAAAAAAGTGCAGCACTCCACATCATTGTTTTTTCAACGGCAATGAATTACAGTATTCCAGAAAGTATCAAACT
Source organism: Holothuria glaberrima (assembly GCA_009936505.3). Classification (NCBI taxonomy): domain Eukaryota; kingdom Metazoa; phylum Echinodermata; class Holothuroidea; order Aspidochirotida; family Holothuriidae; genus Holothuria; species Holothuria glaberrima. Next base: position 8,480 of record WURT03161630.1, on the reverse strand, counting down.
TTGTAGAACTATATCTTGAAAATGGTAAAAGATATTCAAATAATTGCAATGGATTTTTGATTGTAGTTTATTCCTTAACTGTGAAGTAAAAACAGCTCTTTTTGTTAGTATGTCACCATAACTTAAACAAATGTACAATTCATGTCTCTTTTGTATAATTAAAGTGAAATGTTTTTAAAGAAAATCCTTACTTGTTGCATAGTTATAGTTTAGTAACAGTAAGAAACTTTACAGAGACCATAATTTATGAGTGAAAGCAGGGCACTTCAAAAATCATCCAGTATGGATGAAGTTTTGTTCAACATCCACTCTCTAAAAGAATTCATGGAATCTTTTTTTGCCCAGAAGGAAAAGTAATCAGTGTGATTTATGGAAGGAAATCTTTCATACATTCTTCAATGTTACAGTAATTTGCAAACCTTTTAAATTCCAGAAGTTACTTCTTCAAAACTGACGTAATTTTTCCAGTCGGGTCAGACTTACAGACTTACTGGGAGAGACAGAATAGACAGAATGTTATGGAGCAAATCATCCAGGGAATCCAAATGTACATGCTAAATTTGTCATCCACAGCCTAGGGCCCCTTCAGAGAGAGAGAGAGGGAAAAGAGTATTTTACCAGTAGATTGCATTTGGTATTCTTGTCTGGAAAGGGAGAAAAGATTAGTAAAAGTTGATATCTGCTTGTGTCTGGTGTTCCTAATAGTAGGGGTACCAGAAAGGGTTTGGGGTTGCTAGTAAAAGGTCAGGAGTTCATAGGCAAGCTGTTTAAGAAGTTTCTGGGGCTTTCATAGTTAGATTGAATCTGTTCATTAGCCTTTGCAGCTCAACAGTTACCAGAGGAAATGAAGCCATAGTATGTATGGGGGAAGGGTTGCGGCCATGCTATGTGTACACAAAACACCCCTACTTTGTTTCATCTTAGAGAGAGAGGGGCAGGGGATCCATAGGGCACATGGGCCAAAGGGACAAGAATTTAGTGGGCTAAGAGCCCAAAATGTTTTGGGATGCTACTGTATTTTGAAAAATCTGCCTTTCTGAGTGCAAACAGGTATGTACAGTAGTTGGGGGAGGGGAGTACTGGTTAATACTGTCAGGTATTACATACTAAATAAGTTGTAAATTACTTGTAAGGGTTTATGTTATCATTGCTGTTTGACATGCTAAAAAGATACCTATTGGAAGCCAAATAAGCTGGATAGCTTCCCCTGTATGTTGAAAAAGCCCTTATACTGTACCTCCACACGAGTGGTAATAGCTTGTTCCTGTTAGGTATTTATGTAGAAGATATCAATCAACTCAGGCAGGGCATTGTCATTATTGCAGGGCCTCTCAGACCATTATGAAAGCCAAACATATATTCACTACACGATAGACTCTACATGTGCTGTGTATATAAACATTGAACTGACCTTTCGTAAAGTTGGTTGTGTCTAATTTCTGCAAAAAAGAACATTCCAGGTTATATGGGTGTGATAACAATAAGAGGGATATGTGATCGGTAAAAAAAAATTAACATACAATTTGTAACAATCAATTTTAGTTCACAAAATTTTTTAATATATTCACCCATCTTATTCAAATGATAGAGAGTGTTATATTGACAAGTCATGACAGACATAATCTATTTCACTCCAACTTACCCACTAGTGGATTAAGGACGGGGCAACAGGGGCATGTGCTCCAGGCCCTCCACATTTTGGGGCCCCCACATTTTGGGGCTCCCCACATTTGGGAATAATATATACCTTTGGTGTTTCCAGTACTGTGTCAAGTGTTCTTAAGCTGTATTATAGGGCCCCCCCCCACACAATTGTATGTCCCAGGCCCCCCACATGCTTAGTCCGGCCCTGTACTTACCTCACCTATAACTACTATTGGACAGCCCATCTACTGCAGAAAAAAGACTGGTGATTCTGCAGCATGGGACTCATTAAACAAAGGCGAGTTAAGCTAGTGGGCTTGAGAAGATGGTATAGTGTCACCTAGTTAGGAATTTCATTGCCAGTGTTCATTCCGCTGTTGATGGACTGTCCAATAGTAGTTATGGGTGAGGTAAGAAGGCTTATAGATTCACAAAACAGGTAAGTTTTGGGTAAAACTAGATTTATGGTATTGAAGGAGGACAACCCTGCAAAATGAGAGATTAGCAAAGAAAAACTTATGGTTGCATTGTAAATGGTCAACTTTCCTAATTATATGTAATAACAATATGGTTCTTGTTAGCATTATGAATATATAATATTCACAAAGACATAAAGGAAGGTTAAGGTTTTGTCTGAAGGCTCTAAGGCCAGACAGATCCAACAAGGGTTAATAAATAATATGAAGCCAAATTAGTTGGTGCATACATTATCAAGTGGAAATAGATAAGAAGGGAGAAGCTGGACAGATCTCTCACAGGTCAACAAATAATACAAAGTCCTAGAGTTAATCATAGGCACATGTCAAGTGGTATAGATAAGGAAGAATATAAAATGGCAAAAATCCTTGGCAAAGGCTCAGGTTGTTAGGGAAGAAAGTTCATAATTTATTGAAATGCTTGATTGCAAGTACTTCGGATTACTTCACTAACAACTTTTAAAGAACAAATTGTAATGTCAGTTTGCTGCTTGAGGCAACACTTGCCAGTAAAATTCAACTTGTTAAGGATATTTATAGGTAAGTAAAACAAGACATAATAATAATAATTATAGTTCTTATATAGTGCTTAATCCAATTGCTTGGAAGCATAGTTCAAAGCGCTTTACAAAACAACTTACTTTACATACTGAATTGGGCATCAAATATTGAAAGAAATTACTTAATTGGTAATTTTCAGTTCCATAACTGTGCCATAAAAACACTAGCCTCTCAAAGAACGGCAGTACAACCTCGAGGGTACAGTAGTACTTCAAATGTGTTATAGAGGAAGGTGGGAGTTTGTGTGTTAGTAATTAGTACTTGAAGGGATCTGCGATATGCAGGTGTCTGTTCTAATTAAACCTACAGGGCTAGATGGAGTGAATTGTTGGCAGAGTCCATCAAACATTTTAAAGGAATAGACATAAAAGGATTTTTTAGTATTACATGGTATGCATGTTCTGAAGGTGGGGACATACTGTGACGTGGGTGTTTTTTAAATTGTTCCTGAATCAGGTCAATCTGACAGGACAACTTTAATCTGTATTTTGTGCAAAATTTGCAGTTTAAGGTGTATCAAGTGATAAAACAAACCTGATTAGATCAGGTTTTAGAATAGAAATAATATTTTGGTTTTTGATAAAACAAGCATTTTCCCACATTAAATCAGGAAGATTGGTGGTTGCCTCTTTCATTGTCTTTAATAGTAGTCATTTTCATCTGGGATGTATGTGGTGATGTTACTTGCCCAGAAAAGCTTCACATCTGAACACAATTGGCCAATACATGCACTTGTGTGAGAGGGGGCTGGGGAGAAAGGGATTCACTTCGCAGACATATACTTACCCCTTGCTACATCTAATATGCATTATTCTGGAACAGAGCGAGCATTTAGAAGCATCTATTTATTGTAGGGTCAATGAAGGTTCTGTTTTCTAGCAATTGGTAAATTATGGTGCTAAGCTACACCATGTTGGAGAAAGATCATTCAAACCTTAATAAAATGTCACAACACAGTTTAACACAGTTTCCAGTTTAACACATGTGTGCATTGTAAAGGAAGATATTAAAGACTGCCCTCTATCCAACATTAGAAATGCAAACATATGGGTGTGGGTTTGTATGTGTGTGTGTGTGTCTTCATATGAGCAAATGAAAATGGATTTCAAACTCCTAGTCAGATCTACTTTAAACTTGATTAGTGGTTTGCTGAATGATGAAAACATGTATGTGTACATGATGTCATAGGTCAAAGGACAGATGTCAAGTCAAATCAGCTAAAATTTGAATTAGGCTGTGAAATGTGCCAAAAAACAAGGTCAAAATCTCCTCCTAAACACTTAGTATGATCAAATGTAAACTTATTGGATATCTAGGCAAAGGTGAGCATGCATGCTTTTGTAAGGTTGACATCATAGGACAAAGGGTCAAAGAAAACTGTGTTTAATCATCATGTACTTCTCAATATTTGAAAAATTTCATTAACCACAAGTAAGAGTGAGGGATATAAATTTGCAACTCTATGGTTTACTTCCCTGTTTTTTTTTTTTTTTTTTTTTTTGATGGGTCAGCTTAAATGGAAATGGTAATGCTCATTGGAGTTGGGGATGAAAAACCCACCTGCTAGATTACCCTGTCAGAAAGCCTTAAGTCTATATTTGCTAGGCCTCATTGCTGATGATGCAATAGGACATAACACTATACTAGAGTCATTTCCCTTGGATGTATTCCCCCTTTACAGCTATTACTTGCTACTGTTACTAAAATTGAAACTTTGTCTTAATTTGATTCTGAATCATTTTCATTAGCCAAATTTCCAATAGATTTTATAGACAACTCAAATGAATGTGAAGTTGCCATTTCTCTTTAGCCTGACTGTGGAAAGTTTTAGGTTAATTGACTCAGCTTTATCTTGTTTTGACTTTATCTGGATGAAACTTGATTTCATCAAATTAACCATGTCTTTGCACTTTGATAGTCACAGTAGTTTAATTCATGAGATTTACCATGCATCAGAGAGTCTACACTACCCCAGGAAGTGATTTTAACAATCATGGTTATTGGTGAGCCCAAAAACAAAGAATGATACATACATGTACATTCAGTGGTTAGTTAGAAGTGTTACGTATAACAGGATGGTTACAGCAGTGTTACACTGTCACATTAAGATGACTTCAGCACTGGTAATGAATAACTAACTTGTCAAATGTCAGTTCATAAAATGACAAGTAGTAAAATTTCTCTCTCTCATACTTCAATAAAAAGGTTAGGCTGCATTTTTAAGTGAATTGGAAGCATACACAGTGAAAAAACACAGACATTAAAATTTGTCAGAACAGCATACATGTGCTCAACTCATGAATAAAATTTTATTGGATTTCTGTAATAAATTCCAATACAAAGCAATTATTCTTTTAAAACTCCTTCTTAGATTTCATACCTTTGTGTGGAGCTCCCAGAGAGTTTGGTCAAGTGGTTAGACTATCTGACTTGCAGCCAGAAGGTCGGGGGTTGGAATCCTGGCTGGGTCATATCAAAGACTTTAAAAATGGAACCTACTGCCATTGTTCTTGGTGCTCAGCATAAGCAATGGAGTAGGAAAACAAGCCAGTGAGCCACAACTGGAAATATTGCTGTGGCTGGCCCGACTTAAACCAATTGGTTACAGACTGAGCCATAAAACCTCATTTAACCAACTAATCCAGGGAGTTTGGTGGAGTCAGTGATACCTGTGTTTTGTTTTACAGTATGTAAGAAAAAAGAATATTTTTACATAATTTGAGAAGATGTAAGGTAGAAAGTTCATGTGTCTTGTGCCTCTTCTTCTTATCATCTTTTTGTCCTCTGTCTGTCTTGTAAATATCCTGAGGGTTGACAGTGGAGCTGAGAGTGGGTGGGTGAGTGTTCTTTACTTGGCATATCATATGATTTTATCATAAAAAATATAAAAAAAAGAAGAGCCGAATAATATCTTTAAATGTTACATTATTTGTCATAATCTATGTACTCACCTACAAAATCTACATTGTTGCTGTTTCAGTCCTAATTCATCAATTTACATCACCTCTAATTGTGCATGCCATTTACTTCACAAAGATTACATCATTTGACTATGTACAAGAATGTTCCAGGTGTAGCACAAATATGACAAAAATGTTAGACAAGGATTTGCATTCTCTGTATTTGTCTTCAAAGTTATTCAGTCTTTTGAAATCGTATCATTTGGAATTTCTGCAAAATTGTGTCTTCTAAGGCTGTAAGCAACATTGTATTCATGTCAAAGGTAGAATAATACAAGAGGGAATAATCTGTGTTGTGTATGTTCTGCAGCTAAACAAGAGAAGACTTAATTGAGATGCGTAAAAATACATAGAATTTGCTGTTACAAAGATGTCTCGCAGGTGATGCTAATGAGGTGTAGAGTGATTCGCCTGTTTTCCAGAGAACGTAATAGGCATGGCTAGAAGCCCAAGGGTTTGTTACATGTCTGGATTTTATGCAGTGGTGCTGAAATACTCAAAGTTATTGATTTTTGCTTCAACTGGCTCAGTTTACTGAGAGAGGCACATTCTTTACTAAAGATTAGTTTTGAGAGAAATTTGAATCACAGGGACTGAAGATATGATTGCAAAGTTACCGCCTGGAAGGTTGGGTTGTTACTTCTCCAGTTTCTCCTTCAAGAGCCAAATCAGCATTGAACCAGTTACTCATTGGGCGTTTTTAAGTTTATCATCTGAGCTGTAAGTAGGAACCTTTACAAAGATTGCCATTTGAAATTCATTCCGTCAGTCTCCATAAACAGTTTGTTTAAATGAAGCTTGTATGCAGCTTCATGGTATTGTACTGTAAGTGACAGGAAAATTTCTGTACATCTGTTTTAAAATGTTTGTGATCCTATGTGTGTCTCCTCTACTTTGTGCCTAGGGCTTAAGTCTGAGAAATATCAATACATGCAATATGCAATTAGAGCATTTTAAAGTGCCACTCAAGGGCTCATGTTGGAGCTTGCATCCTTAAAATTTGAGCAACACTAAATATATGGTCTTAACATTTCAGTAATAAGGAGAATGGGGGCACTGTTATGTAACAGCAGCACATCCAAAATGACAGAATGAGTTTGGTCAATACCATATAGTAGTATCTGTTGGAACATTACGATCTTTTCTGTCCATAAAAAATACCACCTGGGTTTCCTGTATTTGGCCAAATCCATTAGAGTTAATAGCATGTCTAACCAAGTTTGTGATATTGGCCCCATTGGATGCTCTACTGCACAAATTGGTTCTTAGTTAACAGCCAATTACCATCCAAGAGTAGATAGTACAACACCACATAATGTATAGGTTCAGAATGCACTATATAGGCAGTACAATATTCAGTGTAAGAATGTACCTACTACCATACAGTGGCTGGGTCAATTATGTGCACATGATTGTGTATCCTACTACTGGTAGCATTTTAGTAGTTAGTTTTATACTATCAAGTGTCCAATTATCACTTCCCTAGTGAATCTGAGGACCATTCTTCAATGGTCTGGACTTACTATCATAAAATGAGTCATAACAGGCACTGTAACAAGTATTCAGATGTTGCATTCATACCCTCTGCTAGTAATGTCAGAGATGATTTATGTGACCAGAGGGGAAATTTGTGTGGAAATTTTGGTTATTTTTACTGATCAACATGTAAAAATTTGAAAAAAGCAACATTTATGCATCAGGAGAAGAGGATGCAAATCGGGATGAGAAACTATCTGTGTTTATTTTATGAAATATGAAGTGGGAATATTTTGATACAAATTTTGAAAATGATGTTATCGTCCTTTTAAACATGTAGGGTTGCACTGTAATCATTTAACTTCCAAACGGTTCCTTAACAGTATACACCTTTTGCTTGATCCTCCTCCCACACTTACAGCAAAATTAGATTTCGTAATTTTTATAGCTTCTGAAGGAAATGTATTACTACTACTATTGATGGTTGGTACAAAAGATATTGGAGGAGAAATTTGCAATAGGAGAAAAGAGGTATGGAAATTTTTATAAAATACAATATTATGGAAAAGATAACACAGCCTGAAACTTGTCTCATGGTCATATTATTAGCTCAACAAGTTGAGCTATTGTCATGGCAATGTGTCTGTCTGTCTGTCTGTCTGTCTGGTCTGTCTGTCTGTCTGTCTGTCTGTCTGTCCATCAACATTGGTTTAAAGGCTGCTGTCTGCAGGTTCTTTGACTGTTCCCTGCCAAAGTTGGTAGGTTTATAACACATATGAAGGGCTTGATAAATATGGTAACAGGAAGTAGGTCAAAGGTCATTTGGGATCGTGAGAGGTCAAAGAGTGAAATCACGCAAAAGCCTTCAACTCCTTGTGGTTATTTTTGAATCTTTTCAAATTTGACAGGAGTATTCAGTAAATAATGGGTCAAGTTGTACTTTTGAAGTAGGTCAAAAGTCATTTTGGTTCGTACAGTGATCAAACAGTGAAATCACCTTAAAGCCTTCAACTCCAAGGGGTTTCCTGCAAATTTTATCAAATGTGGCCAGAGTGTAAAGTAGATGATGGGTCATGACAGGTGTACTTTTGACAAAGGTCAAAGGTCATTCGGGGACATGCAGAGGTCAAACTGTGAAATCACTCAAAAGCCTTGAACCCTAGGTGTTATATGCAAATTTTATCAAATGTGGCCAGAGTGTAAAGTAGATGATGGGTCATGACAGATGTACTTTTGAAGTAGGTCAAAAGTCATTTAGGTTCGTACAGAGATCAAACAGTGAAATCACCTTAAAGCCTTCAACTCCTAGGGGTTGCCTGCAAATTTTATCAAATGTGGCCAGAGTGTAAAGTAGATGATGGGT
>WURT03161619.1:0-10704 GCA_009936505.3 Holothuria glaberrima | reverse complement strand
CATCATCATCATCATCATCATCATCATCATCATCATCATCATCATCATCATCATCATCATCATCATCATCATCACCGTGGCGGCGCTCTTTAAATTAAAACCTGTATTGTTGTAATGCATTTTAGTCTACTTTGCAACTTCACCCCACGCAAACTTTCTGGCCCTCTTCGGGTCTTCTATTTGAAAAAAAATATCAGCAACTAAAATAGTAACTAACATGGCCAAAAGGTTATTAGATTGATAAACGCAATTAAAGAACACAGCAAATGCATCCCTGCAACAGCACAATCCTACACTCAACCATGCAGGGTGGTTTTATTTGATATCTTTCTCTGTGAAGAAATTCTTCGACAATCTCCGGACGTTTGAAGGAAGCATAGTGAATCCGCCTGCTATGGAAACTGCTACATGTGGCAAAATATTGATTTCGAACACGCCAGAGGTGCACTCTAAGCAACGTCCGGTTCACATTAAACCGAAAACGGATCAAATGGGCACTTAACAAAAAAGTCTAATATTTGACTACTCTCGGAACAAAACTAACCGTTTACTTTTTAAAATGAACCAATTCAAGTCAAATATTTTACCAGATTTTGGTTCAGTGCCGATTTGAACGGATTCGGTTCAAGTTTGCACAGTACGTTTTCAAAGTGTGTCTCTCGGAACAAACAGTTTAGAAGCTTCACCAATGTACGGTTTTATCTTTGCATATATTGTTGACTAAAGTAGGGTTTTTTAAATTATATTACACACTGTGTTAAAGTCTTTCGGGGTGATTTTCTCTCTTGATTTCATCCTATTCAAGTATGTAATATACATGACAAAGTTATTTTACTTCACTAATGTTTGTGCATGCCCGGCGAATTTTTGTGCACACCGATAGTTTGGGTTACACATATCGTACCTGCCTAAATCATGTATATAAATGTAATGTCAGTTGTTGTGCGCTAATATAATCACTGTTTGCAAAGAAGACACTCAAATGATTTATTATGTTTTTTATCGTTGTGATTTATTTTAAAAAATATGATATACTTGTGTATATATCAAGTTGTATAGCAGAATTAACCGATCACATGAACACAGTGTGAACTTATTTAAAAAATATGTCAAAATAGTCCAGTACCTTTCCTCTTCAGTTAATAAAACTGATACTTGCAGTAGAGCTATTTCATGTTCACCACAGATGATAGACACAGCCATCATGTATCTTGTGCATTACCATCCAACGAGGAATTCAACGTTGGGGTTGCATGATGATCTGGAAGAATAATTTCTTTTCTTACAAGCGCACGCAATACAGATGTACTAGTTCAAATTACTTACGACTGCAAAGAAATAAGGCAGTCGCGTCGCTGTTATAGTTTTACTTAAAGGAAGCTGGATCCATGCGGTGACATATAAATGATGAAAACTTTTAGTTACGATGATAGTGATTAGGATTATCAGTCGGACTCAATTTGTGCCATGGACTGGATCCACTGTTTTACCGTCAACAGTTCGTTAGCAACTGCTTATTCACATACTCACCTGACCCTTGTAAAACCCCGAATTGTGAAAGTCATAAACCTAGAATTAATTTACTCCCAAGTGTACATTGAACTTGTCAAAAACGAACGGTTTATGTTCAACATTCGAATTTTGTATTGCTGCAATAGCACTCCATGTCGTGAACCGTAACTCAGGTGCAAAGTATAACTCGTACACAGGACTAGATTAATGCACGGAACAAAATCGTTCCAGACGACTAGACCCTTACTTTGAAACTTCATATTGCAATCCTTCCAGTAAACAGGTTAACCGATCACAAAAACTTTTTAAAGTTTCAAAAGTTAAATACAATCTAATTTTAGATTTTCCATTCATTACAGAAAATTTGCTCAAACTAACCATATTATAAATAAGTAAGTCTAAATCCAAATTAAGTATAACGCAAACTTAAGAGTAGTGTTAAACTGACGTTCAAAATGTCTTAGCTCCCCTTTCATGTTCTTTTAAACATCACACACAATGCCTGATTCATGTCTTTAGAACATACTCGTATTTAAAACCTTCCATTTTTTAATGGTACATGCTGTAATGAAAAACGTAAGAATAGGTTATTACTATTTACTGTTTTGAATTTGAATACCTAACTATAGTGTGAACTCATTTAACAAATATGACAAAATAGTCCAGCACCTTTCCTCTTCAGTTAATAAAACTGATACTTGCAGTAGACCTATTTCATGTTCACCACAGATGATAGACACAGCCATCATGTATCTTGTGCATTACCATCCAACGAGGAATTCAACGGCCGCGTGACGTAGTTCAATGCGTCCTGTATTTCTATAGTGTCTCCCTGTTAAATTGTCTTCCTTTCAAAGATAATTTTATTCTGTGTGTACATTAATATGTACATTGAAATGAAACAACACTAATGAGCGACATTAAACTTCTCTATTTTTATTTGGATAGGCAGTTGTAAAGTTAATATGGAAACAGATACGTTCCTTCTTTACACATTGAACGCCGTTCTAAATTTCTTTTAGAAAGCGTTCGTAGTATTGCTTCAATGTAACTCAAATACCAGCATCCATCTTACCTATCCACAATTTTCTTGCACTATTAAAAAGATTGGTACAAATGATATACTATCATTAAAATAGTCAAGTTGTTTTCGTGACCTGTTTATTTCGTCACATTCCTCCCATGTATCAACTCAATGTTCCCGAGTGTCACGTAAACGAAGCTGTCAGCTATAATGTTCACCAAAACGCAAGACCGTTTGCCGCCTGAAATGTAACCTTATACACCCCTACCCACAAAGCCCCTGAATCATCACATTGACTAGCTGGGTGTTTGAATAAGCTTATCAAAAGATATGGTGTTACCCTTCAAATTGAACACTTGGTAGTACATATTAGACTATATTGTTAAAGTGATAAGCTTAATTTGTGATTTGTAAGTGCTAGAAATGAGTTGAAGTTCTAATTATGCAAAAAATGAGGAAGATTGATGGTATTTTAGACAATTTAATAATTTTATCCCTCTCCTATGAATTGAGTATAAAAGCATAACCCTACCATATTTAACAAGTTCTCCTAGCTCAAAATATTAGTCGATATGCTACACGAATTTCGCATTAGTGTGAAAAGCCTGTTTCTGATTTTTTACATGAGTGGTAGCTTGTACCTGTTGAGAACTTCTACAGGCGTCCGGAGGTCACGGGACGGACAACATTCAAGATGTAAGTTAGGGGGAGTGCACTGACTGAAATATGTGCCCTATATGACCTTAAATAGACAAACAAACATTCAGTACATTTTCGGCAATGCACAACAAGAGATCCTATTGTATGCCTTCCTTAAAGTTGTAGATGTTGTTAAATGAACAAAGTCCGAGAGATATTTGATAAGAGATTATGAGCTATTAATTTGCTAAAGATAATCTTATTTACCTGAACGGTAGTGAAAAGGTTCATACCAAGAGATTTTAGTTATTATAAACGATGCTCATGTCAAGAAGTGCCCCTTACAGATTTTGACAGAAATTGTGCAGACATGCATGTAATGTTTATTCCCAGACGCCTCTGATCAGTTACTCTCGTTTCCTGCCTGCTGATCGTATCTCTTACAGCAGATTATCTTTTCCTTGAATAGCCATACACAGAAAAGCGGTATCGGCAGTTGCCATGGTGGTAATCCTCTAAAGTTCATCAGTCGCTAAACACGAAAGTAAACAGTGATTTGCATGGCCGTGGAGCTTGTGTTCACAAGCCTGATAAACATCTTTGCTAAGACGATGAGATGCGAACCAGCTATTTGAAAACCCGATGAAGAGCCAGCTGATCGGGAAATTAGAAGTGTTCTATTCCGAAAGGGGCCATTTCATGGCATGTTGTGTAAAACATTACACACTCGAATTACAGGAGAAATCGATGATCTGTGTAAGAATGCGACACATTTATTCATCATAACGGTTTAGTTTTGTCGCAAACACGCTACAGGGAAAGGATGTGATATCTCATAGTTGGGGTACAAACCTGGGTGAAATTTCCAAAGGCACCGGTGGTGCTGTGGAAGTGTGTAGAGCTTTATTTAAGTCGTAGGGTCCAAAGTTCCTTCGTACGGTCTGAAGTGAGGTCCAAGGGAAACAGCAGCTTTGAGAGAACAGGGGGCAGTGCTACAGTAAGCTCTGAAGTATTAAAAAGGATAAAGTTCAGTAAAACAAACTATTTGGTTATCTTTAAATGGTTTGGAATACTCACTGCATAAAATCACAATTTGATCCTTTTATATAACAAGCTTACCAGGAATTAAAAGTCTAGGCCCTGCTCTCACTCCCTCACTCTCAAATAAATAAATATATATATATATATATGTATATATATATATATATTCGTGACAGTGTAAACCAGTCAATGGTAAAGTGCTCAACCTGTGAGGGGAGCTAATGGTGTCAACTGTATTGTTGACACCATTCTACATCAGGCTTCTGAAGAGTGAGGACCCACTAAACCGGGCTCTTACGAAACAGTGCTGTAAAGCTGTCTTGTAGTACCCCAAAGGCATAGCTTTTCAATATATATATATATATATATATGTATATATGTATATATATATATATACATATGGGAGAGAGTGAGAGCAGGGCACCTGTTCGTTGGGGTGACTGTTATGAATGAATTAATGAATTAATATCCTTTTTTAACTTTTGTTCTTCTCCGGAGGACGCGACACATGTACAACACAAAGAGCAGCTTTACACCAGTCAGCTTTTAACTTATCTATGTATTACTGAAGGTCTAAAGGCGAGGCAGTTCTTTAAAAAAATAGTTAGTTTTATTTTGCTACTTGTTGTGGTAGGTAGGTGTTTTATTTGTTGTAATGGGGCTCCAGGATTCATTTATTCTGAAAAAGATTGATTTTATTCTTTGTGTATTTTATTATAAATAAAAAGAATTATAATTGTTTGCGCAATGTACATCTGGTTCCTTTTTATAAGAATAATTTAGTTTTCATTTTTTAGAAAATGTGTCACTGCCAGCCTTTTGCCTTTCGTTCCATTTATTTTCAATGGTTAACAGTCTTCTTACATTTAAGCAACATTCAACTAGCACCGACATACCCCTCTATCTGGACATCCTCCTTTATTGTGAGTTTTTAAGATAATGTGTAGCATTAAGTATAACAGTAAGTAGTATTATAAGAAGTGTAAAAGACGGAAATACGTTATGACTTCTTATAGTTTATTCTTATAAGAGCTATTACAAATGCATAAAACCAAAGGTTAATTGCTTTTCCATGTTTGGATGTTCGTATCCTGTGTATTCTTCTGTGCTATTCTTTGATACTTTTATGGAAGCTGAAGTTCGTGCGGCTGTCAATACCGAGAAAATTGGTGTTGTATAATCGAATCAATTTCATGCCTTATAATTAGCAAAAGCCACAATGCTGTTCGGCTGTAAATGACTTATGTCCCATAGTTACAATAACTTGTTCAAATGACGGAAATACGTACAGACCATGGAAGCGTATTCCTGTAAGAGATATCACGAAGGCATAAAGCAAAATTAATCGCTTCTCGATATTTTAAAGGTCTTCCTCTGTTAATTATTTGCTGTGTTCCTTGTGACGTTGTGGATATTGCATGTATATAGAAGGTGCAGACTACTTCGCTTTCTTTGACGTTATTGTATGGTTTAATTTTTTTTCTTTCTTTTTTCACATTTCGAAAGGGCGTCGTCAAATCAGAACTATGGACCAAATTCTTCAAAGTAACACACTAACAAAATGGTTCATTATTACAGCTTACGTGATCTTCAGTGATATCGAATTAAAGCAAGCTGCTTTCGATAATGGTGCTAAGTCCTTCGACAAGTCGTAAAAACATACATTTCTTTTTCAGTCTTGCTTACTCTATTGCAACCCTTTTTTGTGTGAAATCTGGTTTCAGAACTTAACCTGCTTTTTCATCTAACCTTTCTTTAGTGAAGGAAAGGAAAATTGATAGGTCTGAAAGTTTCTGTGCTGATAGGTCAGTCTATTGACTCGAATGTGATAGAACTTTAAGATATGTGCTTCCTTGAGCCTTTATCTCAGAATAGTTACGGCTGGATCAACTCGAGCTCTTGAGGGCAACACCCGCTTACATCCTTTAACAAAACGGTTTCACAGTAAAGATCCGTAATTTTACTTCTAACAATGACTTACAACGAATGATACGTAAAAGTGAACCGTCAATGACACGAGGACATATGTACCCGTTTAAGGTTTTGTGTGACGTCTTTATGGGATATATTATGCAAAGTTTGCAAATAACAACAATTCTCCATGTTCCTACATTTAACTATGTTGTGTCTATCTAGTTTTTGGACTTGGGACAAAGTATCTATTCTGTCTCTCACAGTCATACTATCTGCATTATTCCTTTTCATTGATACCAATTTTGCTACCATTCAATGGATTGAAAAAACATATTACCAATTAAATAATTTGGAACTATTAGTATTAAATTTTCAACAAAACTCACTCTCTGAGCTGAACAATAATTGTCTAAATATCCTTTTGACCTAAATTCAAAGCCAGAACTTTACTGGGAACCCAAATCCTTCCACAGCTTTAATATTTCTCACTAGCATCACGTTTGAGCCAGAAGAAATGACACCTTGAGTCTTCTAGGGTCAACCATATCCCTGTTATGGATTTTCAACTGATAGCTATGGGGATCAACAATTAACCTCCTTGGTTCGGTGTCTGCAAAATAAAAAGGTGAGTACGGACCTGGTTTTCAGGAAGAAAATGGAGACGGTTCACCGATCAGCTCAGCCCATAATTTGATTGAAGGAAGTTAATTGTTGATCCCCATAGCTGTCAGTTGATGATCCATAACAGGGATATGGACGGGTCATGTGTACAGCTATCTACGAAATGCATGATAGAAATCCAGGAACAATGACATGAAAAAGAACAAAAAAAAAAAAAAAAAAAACAACGACCAACTGTGTTTGTGCCATGCCACGATGTGAGGAGATCAAGAGCGATCAAGGATTGTTAAACCTCATGCATACGACATTTTGTGTTGAACAATTTGGTCAAATTTTCGAAATGTGTCCTTCAGCGTGTTCGATTACTCGCCGGAGTTAACTCGAGTCTGGCGCGACAACGTTCGATTAGCCTGTGACGTCAGCATTCTCGCTTACTCGCGCCAGGCCCAAGTGAGCGACCCCTCGAGTCGGTTACTTGGGGAAGTATCCCATCGTGCTTTGGGAAAACATGGCAGCTAAACAAACAACACGCAATCGTGAACAATTTCTGAGCATGTAAATACAGTTGGGCAAACATGAAACTTCTGACTTGTGGAAAAGGTTGATGTAGGAATGAGTAAAGTCACTAAAGTGTTATTTCTCGAGAATTTTCCAAAGGAGAATTGTTCCGAAGCAATGAACGTTCACCGTACAAGTGGACGTTTGTAGAACATAGGTACCGGAGTTCGCTCTGCTACGCAGCTGTACAGGCTCTGCCATTGGCTATTGTGAACCAACTTCTCCGATATTTAGGGTAAAACGTTCGTTTATTTCACCCATCTGCGCATGACCATCGTGACCCTAGCCGGAAGCTCGAGTAAGCCAGGGGAAGCAAATCGAACACGCTACTTATCAGTTCGAAAGGTTAAGTTCTTCTTTTCACCACACTACCGATCTTCTTTAGCTTCACACATTAAGATAAATTGTGTGTTGAGCTTTTAGTTTTCATAAGTTTGTACCAAAATATATTTCCATACGTTTAATTAAAAGTTGCAAAATTTTCCCCTTTCAGGCGTGGGGCAGTGAGCAAGTGAACAAACTACCAAGTCTATCGGGGGAATGTGTTGAAGCACGGAGAAGTATAAACCAACCTCTTCCGGGTGATATTAGAAGAGAAGCAGTTTGTGCATCTTTTTCTGTTGATCTAATTTTAAGATTGTTAGAATTTTCGGGGCGGGTGAGAATGGGGTTGGGGTGGGAATCCACACTGAGGTACGATATGAATTCATTTTCTTTATTTTGCAGTGACCCCCAGAGTTTACCTTCACATGAAAAGCAATTCTGTTTTCTCTCAAATAAGGTAACTCTAGGACTATATATATTCTTTTAACAAATTCTTTGCGTAAAATAAGTCGAGAATCACCTGATCTGTTGCCATACAATGTATTTAAATTATTAACATTAGGATAAGGTGTTCAAAATTCATTACAGACAATCTAAAAACAGTCAATATTGGAAGCCTGTAGCAGCTTAGTCCCTCATCCTCCAAGATCTATTTTGTCTTCCACACTTGGCGTACTTCTAAAAATCCCATAGAATAAATTAAGCCTGTTAATTAATACTGTCTCAAACGTATTGGTATCATTCATCGGTGACAGTTCTACAGTTAAGTGCCAGGTGTCCTGATGGTAGCCGTTCTCGCAATTAACATCGAATTTCATGAAATATGAAATGATATGTGATATTTGGTATAAACTTGAGAGTCGACGAAATGTTCGTGAACGGAATCTCCAATTTTACACTCTACCACTAACGAGATTAAAATGCGCTCAGTACTAAAAACTTCTTCTCTCACTCTATACAATGCACATGGGTTCAGAGGATACTTATCTTTCATCACATCTGTTGAATCAATTGAATGAAAGCAAAGTTTAGTTCCTGTAAGTGATAAGGACAGTATAGATTACAAACGGTTACGGAAAATCATGACCGCAAGTACGAAACGCGGAAATACATGTTCATGCACATACCAAACGAGCAAATTAGTGGAAATATTACACAGCGCATAGGGCAATCTTTCTATTCACCAAATTTGAACTTTCACCTTGTTAACCTTTTTACGAAGGAAGAAAGGCAATAGGCTATCTTTTATTCGCATTTACTCATTCCACGTTTGTGGCACTTCGCTTTTCAAACGCGGTATGTACATTAACATATTAAGGGAAATGTGTTTGGTGGAAATCAAAAGGCACTTAAGGTAACTGAGGTCAAACCCCCTAAAACTGTAAACACTATTTTTTACAAGACAGAAATGAGGAACGCCTTTTATACTTCGTAAAATAGTTTGTTACATGTATTCCATTTAAAGGGAGATATGTAGGTACCGTGACTGTATCCGTCGCAAACCATTTAATGTGTTATGCACGGACAACAGGAAGATCAGTTTCCTGGAACAATGTTGCAATTTATCGTCGTTAATGTTACGATTAAATTGTCACAGCTACAATCAAAGAGAACATTTCAATCATCAGCAAATTAGCGACTTAGGAAAAGCATTAGCCCTAAGTTCATAATTAAAGTAAACGAGAAACAAAGTTCCCAAACAACACCCTTGAGGAACACCAATATTAACATATAAGAGTCATGTTATAACCAAGTTATCGAATCTCAAGTCTTCTGGAATCATTCTAAACCTCTGTTGAAGGTTTTTTTTTATAAATTCTGCAGGCCTGTTACACTCTGTACATGTGGACAGGCACAGATTGGTTTCTTCACTAAGATTAGTCATGGGTAGATCAAGCATGGCTGGAGTCTAGTCTAGAAGAGTCTAGAAGGAAAATATCCGGGAGAATGGAGTCTCCAACTTCGAAACTATAGTCACAGCTAGTAGGTCAAACTTTAGTGACATATACGACTCGAGAGCCTCTAAGAGGATTGTTGTCACTAGGTGAAAAGTTCACTCTTAGCCCTTCTTTCCTCAATTGAACGGATTTCCAACAAATCACATCAATCACAGTTTGACCATTTTCTTTTCACAGTGGTCGTTTGTTTCCTAATAAGCTATTTTGTGTTAATACGATGATGTTGGGACTTGTAAGTTTGGAGGAAGAATGACGTTGGGGTTGCATGATGATCTGGAAGAATAATTTCTTTTCTTACAAGCGCACACAGCACAGGTGCAGGGGTTCAAATAACTTACGACTGCAAACAAATAAGTCGCGTCGCCGTTGTAGTTTTCCTTAAAGGAGGCTGACCAAATGGATCCTTGCGGTGACATATAAATGATGAAAACTATTAGTTACGATGATAACGATTAGGATTATCAGTCGGACTCAATTTGTGCCATGGACTGGATCCACTGTTTTACCGTCAACAGTTCGTTAGCAACTGCTTATTCACATGCTCACCTGACCCTTGTAAAATCCCGAATTGTGAAAGTCATAAACCTAGAATTTACCTAATTCCCAGGTGTACATTGAACTTGTCAAAAACGAACGGTTTATGTTAAACATTCGAGTTTTGTATTGCTGCAATGGCACTCCCTGTCGTGAACCGTACCTTACGTGCACAATATAACTCGTACACAGTACTAGATTAATGCAGGGAACAAAATCGTTCCAGACGATGAGACCCTTATTTTGAAACTTCATATTGCAATCCTTCCAGTAAACAGGTAATATTATTTTCTGAGGTGTTTTCTTACACGAATAAAACTCAAAGGATTTTTAGGAAGATTTAAGTGTTTACGGCCAAGGTTGAAAACGATTGTGTTTATTTCAAAATGAATTTTTCTCTTACATATAGATTGCCCCCAAAAAAGTTTTCTGAGGTCAAAAATTCCGGCAAAAATGACCAAAATTCGGGCACAGAATAGATGAAATTTCGGCAAAGATGAAGAAAGTGAAAAGATTGCCCAAATTTTCTACTGAGTTCCCGAATTTTTGATCGAATTCCCGAAAAAAGTGCAAAAATTT
>WURT03161608.1:0-10704 GCA_009936505.3 Holothuria glaberrima | reverse complement strand
CATGCAGAAGTTTCATCGTAACTAAGCCATTGGTTCACAAAGGTCTACGTAAATGCACTTCAGTCCGTCTAAGTAATTTCTCCACAGGGACGATTGTGATGTCAAACATGGCGCAGTCCCGTCCCTAATATATACAAAATGTAGTGCACCTCAGCTCTTGCGTAGCTGAGAGAAAAAGGCCAACGAGCTAGGCTAGGATTGTTTCAATTCTTCTAACTTTTATATTTTTCGACATTTTGTATGAAAGTGTACCTAAATCTAAAAAAACAGGAATATTTATATATATATATATATATATATATATACATGAGGTTGAAAATGAATCTCGTTCATCTAAATCCCATCAAGGCTCAATGCGTTACTCAGATAACAAAGTATTAAAATTTATTCACTTAATTAAAAATAGTTGTGTGTACAATAACTTGATATCCTTCTTGTACAACTCACTTAACCTGCTTGTATTTCCCTTTGAATGTGAACACGGTTACATGATACTGGGTAAAGTACTCTTTTCTTGCATCGGAAGTTGTTAGGAGAGGGTTGGTATGGTCAAGTCGCTCTCTATGAACAAGAGAGTAATAACTTTTTGACACAATGTATAAGGTGCATTGTCTTGAGGAAAAACACAGAGGAGAAAGGACTATAATCCGAGTAGTTGGGGAGCCTGACATAGCAAATCATTATTCAATCAGGGAGATCCTCCTACAATAACAACTCCGTGCTAATTCCAGTAGCAACTGCCTGGCTCAATCAACCACTTTGTATTATGTGATTGAGTTTCAGCATTTTATTACCCCATCACATGAATATCGTGTAAAAATAGGAGGTGGACCATTGGACCGTAGTTTTCAAGCTTTGTACCACATTTGCTTTTTTTTTAATGTTAGTCTCCAGGCATAAACTAAGTTGCCCAAATCTGGGGCAAAACATCAAGAGGCATAAAACCTATTGAAGTGTAAGGGCTACTACAAAGTTTAAACTTTATGCTATCGTGCAATGAGAATGCATGAAAAGCCTGTTGTGACACTTTTTTTTTTTTATTTAAGAAGCACCTAGAATGGAATATTTACCCATTTGTTCAAAATCTTCAGTCAGTTAGGACAGTATTTGTGTCCATTGTTTTGTGAATGCTGGGCGGTGAAAATATTACCCGAAAGAAAAAGCCATGACCAGAAGACACCACCGTTGATGTTGGATGTCCTGTTTTTTATGAGTATGAAGACCATCTAAATCTTGAAAAGCACCAGTAAAGATGATAATTCGAAGTTATCATCGTAGTAGGTCATCGTCATCGTCAATGTCATCGTCATCGTCACTGTTATCGTCATCATCACCATCTTTATCGGATAAGATATACAAAACGCGCAAAGGAATAGAAAAACGTTAACTATCAGAGAAGATGAGCTTTGAGATTAATCTAATACCATCAAAAGTTGGTAAAAGAAAAAAGCATGTAACAATGGTATAACAGAATTAAAAGTGAGACAACAATAACGCTGCATCAATTACCTTAATAATGTAGTAAAAGGTATCTATTGAGATAACGTTTAAAAACTTAAATGATGTGTGTTGAAAGTTTTTTCTTCAGTGTGTTGGACGACCCGGGAATATCATTACTCTCAATTGATGTTCTATTACTCCGAACGGTTAGAAATGCCGAATGTGTAAACTCTCAAATTTTAAAAATTGGGTTGCTGACAAATCATACATATAGGAATAACAGAAGTCCAACTTTGAGTTTACTTTATCGTAATTAAGTTGTACAGCTGCATTTATGGTAAGATAGGGGAGTGTATAGCCAATATTTCTCATTATTTTTGCAATATGTTGGTGAATGACAACGGTTCTTGACATCAAAAACGTTTTGTTGGTTTATGTTACCTTTCAGTAGCATACAATTCTGATCAAAACGAAAATACTAATGTAAAAGTAGAATGACTTATTTTATTTACCATCTGTCTCTTTGTAGGTGACATATGTGATCCCAACCCTTGTTTGTTTGGTGGAGTATGCTCTCAGAATGGAAGTTCCTTTACTTGTGCATGTCTTGGTGGACGGACAGGAATCGTATGCGAAAATGCACCTAGTAAGTTGATAAATTATACTACTAACATTGAAGAAAATTAGTGACGTCGCCAGGCGGTAGTTTGCAGGGGACATGTGCCCCATAAAAGTTTGCCGTACCCATGTATGTCCCCAGATAGCAAAAATTGCACAAAATGCCCTCAGAATTCATAGCCGTTTATTTAAATACCGGTGCCTTAATATTTGCAAGGGATCTTTGCTATCATGAGTGCGTACCGACTCGGAGCCAAGCAACACACCAGGGATCAGAAAGTGGTGATACCTCCATAAGGAGTATAAGTACTTGCACGGAACTTCTTTAATACTACTGAGTACTAGAATTTTGCGTGCACCTTTAGTATTCTTAGCGGGTACAAGAAACTCTTATTCTCATTTACTGCTGATGAAAATGCAGGAAACATTTGTCTTATTTATAATTAAAAGGTCTCAAAACCCTCTAAATCACATACGAGGGCTTCTTTTCCAAATTTCTAGAGGAGGCCGCAGTTCCGCCGCCGTAAATGCTTTATGTGAGGCTTCCCTTCAGTGGCGTAAATGGTAGGTAATTGTCTCAACATTAATTCCTGTTGGGCAGCCTGAGGGCAACTGTGCCACACTACTGTCCAATGCAAACCTTAACATAATCCACCGTCCCCACTCACACTCCCCTCCTCCTCGAATCGTATAGTCCGCGTTAAGCTAACAAAAATTTGTGAAATTGTTATTTGTTCTTGTTTTCTGCTAAGTGCGCCCCGATACCATTTGGAGATAGCTAAATGTTTCATTCTTATTTTCACAATTTGTGAATACTCAAAAGACTCTGGGTTTTCGCCGTTGAATCACTAAGGGGCGTTGTCCCTGGACCTACCAGGATCCTACAGTGGCCCCGGGACCCCACCGTCTACAAGGGAGTGCTTCGCTGCACCAAGACTCCCCCGGCGCTGATCATTCCTTGTTGGTGTGCCCCTCTGGTGGAATATTGTGCCCCTGTAGCCCCTTCCCCCACTTCAAAAGTCTGGCGACGACACTGAAGACAATCTAGGATGGTAATGTACCACAATAATAAGAACCAAAACAGCGTTTCAGAGCTGTCTGCAGGAGCTCAAAATATCTTCAAAGGGAGTTAAAAAGGGGTACGAAATGCTCACAACGGTATGTGTGCGTTTGTTTGTTTGGGTGCGTGTGGGTATGGGAGGGGGCCGCGTTGATAGATATGTTGCTCACTGAAATATTGCCCTGGATATTAGGATTATTGGCTACCAAAAAGTTTGAAGTTATAGAATGTGTTTACAAGGGGGGGGGGGATAGATCTACAAATGAAAGTATGGGCAATTTTTACACCAAGAATTTCATTTTTCGATCGAAGTGGCTTGTAAAACACAAGATATTAAAATATGAATTGCTGTGAATACGGATATGAGATATACTGTCTTCAGCCAACATCTGGTACATAACAACCTCGAGGTGGACGTCCAAAATTCTATCCTGACTTGATTTTAATTCTTTTGTAGGGCCTTATCTGGACAAGCAGGTAAGAGTAGTAACACAAAACGAAGAAAGTCTTTTTTTCTTCATTTCTCACTATAGGTGGCCCATGTAATCCCAATCCTTGCTTGTTTGGTGGTTCGTGTATTTTAAGCGGGAATTCTTTTACATGTGCTTGCGTTGGTGGGAGAACCGGATCTACTTGCCAAGTTCCTCCTGGTTCGTAAGATTTAATGTTTTACAAAGTGTGTATGCTACTTGTTTTATGCAAGTTGATCCTTATAAAATACGGAAGGCAATATTAATACAACAAGATGTCACTGGTAGAGTACAGATTGTGATGTGTAACGCACTATGCAACATTCACTAAATACAGTTAGTAAAACTACTACTGTAAAGTACTACTGTAAAGTACATGACACTATTTGCATAATTCAAAATGTCTCGTGTGCTAGGTGAAATGTATGTAAGAGTGTGTACAGTATTTATGGCTCTTATATAAAGCATACAACATGTTATGTACAAACTGCAAACTTGTAACATGTACAATACAGTACACTATACTATACAAAAATTGCTATATACTAACGCAATAAATACTCTTATACAGAATGTAACATTTAAAATGCACAATGGAAATATATTCACCAATTTGTGATATGTGTTATTTGGTATACCCTTAAGTAAGACCATTCAGTTAAATTTTAAAACGGATAGTTTTCATATTTTGTAAGTTAATAAGGTTTCCTTCCAGGTTCATAACTTGCAGAAAGCTAAGGGATATGTAATCTCTTCACAGAGGAGCTACCTCGGTAACCTCCACCAAACGAAATGAAAAAATGCGTTATAATTGTTCGCCCTTATAGTTCAGGCATTTTTTTTATCTTGCCCCTCCCCATCCCACACAAAATGAAACCTCACGCTCTCCCCTTTCCCCTCCAAATGCTAGTACCTGTTTAGCTACTAGTTTTTTCCAACAATTTCAATTTTGGATTGTACATTTTCTTCTTCCTCAAAAATCTTAGGTAGATATTGTAATGTTATTTTTGAGAGGAATGTGTTAAGGAAAGGTTACATTAATTAAAGAGAAAGACGGCGTTTCAAGCAATTAACAAGAGTAAAGGCTTATATCACGGTGTTGTCAATGACGTCACAACGACAGGAATATTGATGGGATATCAAACATGCCGGTCTATGTTGCTTAAATTGCTTTTCAAAAATGCGCCATACAACAAGTCCACGTAAATGCATATGTATTTTGTTCTTGCTTCTTTTTCTATTATTATTTTGAAGGGTATGGCTAGTGGGTGGGAATGGGGTGTTCATGTTGGTTTTTCTTTTTTCTTTTAAGATCACTAGCTAAGATAAACATATAATTTTTTCTAGTGCCCTGTTTATACTGCATCATGTATTGTTTCTGTGTTAATTACGTATATGTATGTATGCATGTATGTATAGACAAAATGAATGAAATGAAAATCAAATGAAATAAATGTTCATCCTTTAAAAAGGTACACGTTTGTATATCGTAGGCAATGAAATTACCTAAGGCAAATTTTACTTTGAAGCAAATATGGCTGAAAAATGTCCCTTTTTCCTATTTGTCAGGAGGCAACCCATGTGACCCCAACCCTTGCTTATTCAATGGTGTCTGCAGCTCGACTGGTACTTCTTACACGTGCACCTGCTTCGACGGACGGACAGGGTCTGATTGCCAAGTTCCTCCAGGTTCTACTTAAGTTTTCAAATATTTACATATTTATTCACTAAAATTACTTGTTCTAGGTGGATTCATTTAAAATATAGCATGTTACTCTACTTACCCTTCAGTACATCATTACAAAACTCTCTCGGGAAAGAGGGGATCGTGAAGGGGGACCATGATGAGAACTTCCGAGTACATTGAAGGTGCAGTACGAGGGCAAAGCGCGAGTTTGCATGCGTGGGGACCATGCAGGGGAACGAGTCAGGGCCACTGGCAAGGAATGGTGAGCCCGGGTGGGGGTTTTAGGTTATTTGAGAATTTGGTGTGAACAATGACAACTGTATCGGAAGCGCGCCGAAATTTTTCCTTTAATACATCATTTGTTCATAGTAAAATCTGCATTCAGACAGTACTTCGAGGCACCTTAATACCCAACTTAAAAAGTCTGAGTTATCAATTCTTTGTAGTCCTCTAGAGAACACTGGTTTGCTTCAAATATGTATATGTTTCAAAGCTAGTACAAGGCGGAAGGTACAAGTTAGTTTAAAGTTTGGTCTTTCCTATAATCACGCCTATACAGAAGAGCATTTTTGTAACACATTGACTGTTAATGAAGCAAAAACCGTTGAAATGATACTGAAGAATAAGTGTAAAAATTGAACAGAAGGTAAAGGGTCAAAATTTAGAAAGATCTGTAACGGAAAATAATCAAAATACGTCAAATATTTTCCTTAAAGAATTTTAACCCACCTCCGGAAGGTATCTCTTGCCTTAACTCCTTTTGGATCAATTAAAATTTCTATTGGAAACTGATAGGAAACTGATAGGCATGGACATTTTTGCAAAAATGTTGATATATTGCAAAGGATTTTAGAAAATTTTCATAGTTTGCAAACAATTTGTGTTGTGGTAAATGTGATTAAAATAAACCTATTACTCAGGCGAAAACACATCTCACCCTCGCGGATGCAGGAAACGATAGCTTAAACGCCTTTGTGATTCATTTATTAAAAAGAAAAATCCGAAATTTATTGGGGCACGCACTCATTTCGTTCACGTATATAGATCTGTTAACTAGCATCACTGGTCAGTCCAGTCATCTGTTTTTGCACATCGTAGCCCTCCTCTCTTTGTCAGCTATTACGATAGCATTTTAGAAGAGATGATACCAACTAGAAGCTCTACCCAATCCCTCCAAAAATATATTTTGGATACTTTTTAGACAATACTGTAAAATTTATGCTCGTATTCTTTTTCTCCTTCTTTTACCTTTTCCCTCTTTTACCTTTTTCTTCTTTTACCTTTTCCACAGCGGGGGGGGGGGGGGTAGTGCGGCCCCCTAGGCCCCTCTTAATCCTGGAGTTTTCTAGGGTTGCAGGAAACACTGCACTCATAATTCCATTTCACTATTTCATTAATACCCTTATGCAGGGTAAATGGTGTTGTAAAATTAAGGTTTGGAAGAGAAGTAACAACTATATACAATAACTTTTAACATGTCAACTGGACATATCTGTATTCACATATAAAAGCAGCATTTAACATGCAGACATATTTCCTAAATTCTGCACATTATACACAAATGACAGTTATCTAACGCGTAGTCTAGGCCAAGCACTCTAATTATCAAATTTCACATTCTAATTTAGAAAGAATATAGGTTATCTGCTGTGTGTCTTCAATTTAATGTATTAAGAGCAAAACATATCGATTCTCTTCATTGGTAACAGACCCATGTTCATCCTCACCGTGTCAAGGTGGTGGCACTTGTTCCCGAACTGGTACAAGTACATATACATGTAGCTGTATTGATGGCAGAACTGGCACCAACTGTGAAACAGTTGCAGGTGAGTAGGTCCCGAGCTCTACTTAGGCCTATTGAACAACAACCAGTTGGACGGTAGCGCACGTTTCTAAGAGCTAGACTTTAAAAGTTAAATTGTAAAAGGCAAAGGCTAATTAAGAGAATAATTGACTAGCTGTAATGGAAGATAAATTTCACAGTATGGAGATTTAATGGCCAAGAAAATCTGTTTTTTGCCCGTTTTACATTGTTAAACTGATGGCAAAATATACACATGCTTCATATTGTTGACAGATCCATGTTCACCCTCACCTTGTCAAGGTGGTGGCACTTGTTCCCGAACTGGTACAAGTACATATACATGTAGCTGCACTGATGGCAGAATCGGCATCAACTGTGAAACAGTTGCAAGTGAGTAACTCCAACGCTTTACTTAAGCTTGTTGAACAACACGTTATTGAGAGTGGTGCACGTTTAAAACAGCTTTAAATGTTTTATTAAGAAAGGAAAAGACTAATTGAGAGAAGAATTCACAAGTTGTAATGGAAGACAAACTTCACAATATAGAGATTTATTGCCTACGCCAATTAGTTGCATGCTCGTTGTAAAACCGACCACAAAATATGCACATGCTGTGCATTATTGACAGGCCCATGTTCACCCTCGCCGTTTCAAGGTGGTGGCACTTGTTCACTAACTGGTCCAATAACATATACATTTAGTTGCACTGATGACAGAACGGGCAAAAACTGTGAAACAGTTGCAGGTAAGTAACTCATGTTTTTTTATTTAGGCCAATTCAGGGGCGGATAAACGGAAGGGGACTCACTAGGGGGATTGTTCACCCAATCGGACACAAAATATGTACAACCCTGACGCAGATGTTCATCGCACCCAGATTTCTCTGGAATACGATGTTAAGAGAAGCAAGCTGGCAAATTTAGCATCAATCACCATGAACGCATGAAGAGTCCCATCCACTGGAACAGACATTTGCAAAAGATATGTAGCTTTCACCCCTGTAGAATGATGAGGTCGCTATTGTGTGACAGAGCTCAACGAGTAAGGATGTGTACTTCGTATCCGATCCTTTTCATCCGACAGTAGGGTTATGTCTTGGCCCATTCTTTTATACCTCTTCCTTGGCTAAGCATTATGATCATTACGATGTAAGTGTAGGTGGATCCACTGATGATCAGCAAATTCCACTTCAGGCTTGTAATAATCAATGAAATTCAGGCTTTAACCTGACTTGTAAACAGCATCATTGGCATAAAAATGGATGGTGCTTCGTGGTATTAAAACGAATTACGCTGTAACCGAATTTACTATTTACTGCTAAACAGCTTAGTAGAGATGATTGCGACAGTTTAAGGGTTGGAGGAGTAAAAAGAATAAAAAGAGTAAAAAAAATTGCGATTGTTGTTTAAACTAGGAAAAACATATCACAAGAAAGAAAGTAGTTGCTAATCACAATATTCATACTCACAGTATTCATACCATAACCTTAATATCGAAATATCTCTTTTAAGCTTCCATTGCAAAGCTGTTTCATTGGCTGGCTGGTGTTTTTTTTTTCATCTTGGTTATTGCAACAGTCTGTAGTATGTCCTAAACAAATTCAGAGACTTCAAAAAGTTTTAAATTTTGCCGCGTTGTGAAAAAAGTTTCTGTGTGAACTGTTCCATAGGAGTACGTCAAGCCGTTTGCTTTGTGGCTCCGCAAAACGGCAGATTTCGGTTTTGGTGTGAACGCGCCGTTACTTGATTCAGCTCATATACTGAGAAGAGAGCTAACAATTAAGTAGCGAAATATCCCCTGAAATTTGGTAGACCTATGGATTGGGCCTTGGATATCTAGGTAACTATGAAAGTAAGAAAGATGATAATAATAACAATTATAAAAATATTCTTGAATAAGTACATTAGGACTGAAGAGTCTCATTGGAAAGCCTTTTCTTAGGAACAAGTTCAAAAGGTAAAAAAACTTATTAGGCCTACTTGGGACGTACTTAAGGAAATACAACAAAAGATTAAGCCTCAAGGAAATATGATGATGGAAACAAAAGTCTGGTGGTTATGCCATGCATTGGAGGATCGCTGTCAAGAAAATTACCCATTGTATTCCCTCGCAAACGTGACATTTCCACGGCAATCAGGACCATGACCATTTCGTTATATTTTGGTACATCTAAAAACAAAAGGGAAGTAGACAAAATCACTGACTGCATATGAAATTCCATACCAAGGGTGTCACTCTACTTACTTTGGTGAAATGGGGAGGGGCTTTGGTTCTACAAAACAAGAAAACGTTAAAGCTGCTGAAGAAGCTTCTAAAACACAATTTACCAGGGCCAGCAAAAGGGCATCACAATCAGAATTACTCACCTCAAATTTAACTGACCATGTTGCTCAAATGAACCATATTATTGGTTGGGAGGACAGCTCAATCTTAACAACTGATGCATAGGTTTTTGCTGGAGATTAGAAACTAACCTCTTTTGCTACATAAGGAATGAGTAGCAAAAAGGAATTAAAAGCCCTTCTCGGTTGGTAGTGAGTTAACAAACTGCGCAAACATTTCAGTGCATAATCACCCTGGCGAAGAGAGCAGACACAGCTCTTGGAGCTTCCCCAGTAAGTGTTTTTCACCTGTTGGACTTGTTATTTAGAAAAGTATTGCCAATAATAATAGTCATGATGATGATGATGACGACTACGACGACAACAATGACGATGATAACGATGATGACAATAATTAATGACAACTAGATCTGATTGGAGAAACCAACAAATGCCTCTAGTACGAAGAATATTATGTCCAGAAAAAAGGACGGAAATCTTTTTGATATCTTAAAAAATGCCTCATGACCTCTAATGTATTTTAAGAGCCTGTGATATGACATGATTTTTTAAATCTTTTGCATGTTACTCAAAATTGTACTTGAGCACCTATTTTATGCAAAAGAATTCTCTAATATCATCAAAATTTTCGTTCAATTGCCCGTGTCTGTTATTCATGCAGTGCCTGAAATGAAAAATTCTTTGATGGTTAATTTTTGGTCAATTTTTTTCAAAGGGGAATGGAATACAACAGCCCTTTACAATCATCCCTAGGGCACAGATTAATAGTCAGCCCCTTCACAGATTTATTGATTCGTCACTGCTATTGTAAAACACTTCACTGGAAGCAGCCAAAACTTCAAAACGATATAAATGCACTATCGTCGAAGGAAAAGACAATAATGGGAGCAAATAATAATCGTTGTGGAAGGCAATGTCTGGAGTACTAGGATCTCATAGTCCAAACAAATTTGTCGTTAGTTCTATTAAACGTTATAAAGCAATTTGACAAAATATGCACATGCATTATTGACAGGCCCATGTTCACCGTCGCCGTGTCAAGGTGGTGGCACTTGTTCACCTACTGGTCCAAGTACATATACATGTAGTTGCACTGATGACAGAACGGGCAACAACTGTGAAACAGTTTCAGGTAAGAATCTCTTGAGCTACCTCATAGAACAATTCAATGAACACAGACCAATTTATATAACACTTGAGGTCATGTCTATTTGAAAAAATAGAGCGAAACAGACGAAGAACAGAAGCAACAAGTTTCTTTTAAAATGCTTTATATATATATA
>WURT03161586.1:0-10705 GCA_009936505.3 Holothuria glaberrima | reverse complement strand
AAAATCTAAAACTCAAGGCCTGTGCTTGGATCGGTCTTCTTTACTTGTGTGTGGAAACTATTCTTACAGATCAATTATGCTGATGTTTCTGCATCCTTTGACTGTAACCAGAATAGCACAAAGACAAAAAGGGATACTACAATATTTCATAGTGTAGAGTTTGTTGTCCCCCATTCATGAATCAATCCTTTGAAGCCATAGAAGAACAAGCATCATGCTAGCACTTACACTCTTGCTTTTTTAGTACTTCCTATGTTTTACACAATGCAAGTACTGTTCAAATTACTGTTGCAATATTTTCATCAGGGGTCACAAATTACCTTTTTCCCTTCCCCCTTCTTGGTTTTGTATAATTTCTCTCCAGGATATTGTCAGAGGAGAGAGTTACTTAAGACTAAGACCAGACAGAGTGGCCATGCAGGATGCTACTGCCCAGATGGCTATGTTGCAATTTATATCAAGTGGCTTGCCTCAGGTAAGATACCGAAGAGTGAAATAACCAATTCATATGCGATTGCAGTATTCATATTAATTATGTTGAAACTTAAGTATACAGACTTGTTGTATCTTTTGCTTTTCAAAACTAAGACTGACTTAGCCCCAAATGTAGTTTTGATATGTTAGAGGGGCACAGTATTTGATCGACCAATCCTGGTGAAATTTGCATGCAATTTCTATTTGCGGTTCTTGATTTGTTAGTTTAACTAACGCTGCTGAAGTGAACTTAAAGCAAGTACACATGACATTGTAACCTTCTCATTAATCAAAATTGTTTGTTTCTCTTGAAATTTAACACCTTCTTCCCTCCCCCAAAATCTCATGTTTTTGTTATACAAATGATGGGTATTTACAACTTTCCCATTCCCCAGGGGAAAGTCACATCCCTGTCTATTAGAAGGTCAAAACAATGCTGTAGATAATAAACCCAGAAAACAGAGCTTTGCTCATCAGTACTAGGAGATCATAATTCCTGCTTGCTTCAAGTTCACTTAAGTTACAAATGTGGTGACTTCATCTGTAAATATCTAGAGGACTGTATGTAGGATTTGGATGAAAATTGCATTGCTATGTTCCATTTCCACATGTGCAAAATGAATTTTTACTCAAATGCTCCTTTGTATACAAAAATAAGATACCCAGCAGTGTGATTGGGTATCCACAGTGAAGTGAAACACAAATGTCACACTGGATGCATTCTTTAGCAGATGGGTTAAGTGGATTACCAAATTCTCAGCACTTTTACAAATGCAGGATTTTGTGTCCGGGATGCAGAGAACCTTTCAGGGGATGCAGAAAGTGTTACTGAGCTGCGTCCGACGACGCAAGTTTTTTTGCGGGACAAATTATGTTACCTGTCAATGAACATGCACCACACACAGAACAGAGTACACTTTCTGCACCCTGTAACTTGGGCAAAACTAGCAGTCAATTCGTTTGTAACAGTATTACGTTCTTGCGTTGACTGCCTGAGTAGGTTCACACGTGCCAAATACCCCAAGATTTTGTTCAAATCTTTCAGTCACATTAGCTGTAATACTGTACTTTACTTCCATACTATGACTGGTGACTAAATGAGCATTTCATTTGGAGTGTTGGAGCCCATTAAAACTTTACCCCCAAAGGTAAGTACAGTTGATAAACGTGTGAATCATGAATCGCATGTTTAAAACGAGGTGTCTGGGTACTCACCCCCACCCATTATCCAACTCTACCCCGGTTCCAAATCTTCCCGAATCTTAAAAAGATATTGCTTGGAAAAGAATTTCCTGTTTCATTACCCCAGGTAAATATACCATCAGTTAAAGTGACCGCAAGATTGAGGCTAAAATAATCACCAAAATGTCCCAGTTTTTACTTTTCAATGGAGTATCAAAGTGTTGCCAAAAGGTCTGCAGTGTACGTACGTGTCTACATCTCTAGCAACTTTCATTATAACAGCCCCCTAATATGCAGTGGCCGATCGTACTTAGATACTTGGGCAGTGTCTCATTCAATTTCTGAAACTGACAGGATATTTTCATACTTGCAGCCACCAAAAATTGCAATTCCCTGAACCTCAATACTTCTGTAGTTTTTATTCTTTCTCAAATTGATTCATGGATAATTTTTTGACATTCACAGTAAGCCCAACCTCACACCTGTTATGATATTTGGGCATTTTGGTTTCAACCAATCACCTACTGCAACATAGGGCATTCTCTTTCACATAGTGAAAAATACACTCATCATCTTGATCTGTTCATTACTTCTAAAATTTTTCTTTACCAGTTGTGTTAGTTCAATCCAGGTATTTTTATACATAGGCCAGAGATGATTCACATTGTAATGACTACTTTTACCAGCCAGAATCGAAGTGTCTGATTTTGGTATGCTTGATGACCTAGTTATGGTTTAGTTTAGGCAACTCTGGTGTGTTAGTACTTACACTTCGTAGGCCCCTTCTGGAGACATTACTATTGGATAAAATTTGAGCCTGCAAGCAACAAGTAGATAGCATCGATGCAATGCTTCATTTCATACTTTGCAATATTTTGGAAAGAATAACGGCTAAAGGTAAGCATTTTACTGCAGTTTAGGCCAAGTCTTATTTTCAGTTTGGGTTGGCCTTTTTCGTTTTTCCGGTTCTTTTTATATACAAATTTCACCACTACTACTGTATGAATTGCTTACCTTGTTTAACATAGATTGAAGAGTGAATTTGCATGTGACAAAATTTTGCACAGTAGGCATAGCTGTCAGTGCCTAGTTGAATAAGGTCAAGTAAAGGATAATACGGTCAGTCGTACGACAGTGGAGGCGAGAACTGATGGTTGGGATGCAAAAAATTTTTGCGAGGTTGCGTCCCTGTGGTGGAAACTTTTTTTGCCTAGTAAAAACACTGATTCTTCAGTAGGCATTAAATTCCTTAAATACTGTAAGCAATTAAACTTGTTTTATTAAAGTCATGAATGTGAACCAGGTTTGTTGTTGATTCATTTCAGGTTGCAGTGCCTTCTACCATTCATTGTGATCATTTAATTGAAGCTCAGGTTGGAGGAGATAAGGACTTGGCAAGAGCAAAAGTATGTAACATTAATATTTCCTGTTATTAGTCTATGCATTCTGTTGAGCCAATCTGGCATTTGTTGCCTACCATACATTCTAAATGTTTATTTCCTTATCAGTGGAATGACTTAATTTTTAGCTTCAACCTACTGCAGAAATCATTGCCGACCTTTTTGACTTCTAGTGGATAGGGCTATCACTCCAGGATTTTGTTGTAACTGATTAGAAACCTTCATCCAGTCACTTTGTTAGAATTTCAAAAGTTGGGGAAGAGGGGGATTGGGGGAAAACCATCTCTTTAAAAACACAGGGGCGGAGTGCGAATTCGCCCCCGAAATGCTAAAAATCACCCCCGAAATGGTCGTGCCGGGGGCGAAAAGAAATATGAAAATTTGAGTAAATCGCCCCCATTATTTCCCAAGAACGTTCTAGCTGAGAATGCTTCAGTTTTCCCTCTGGTGAAAAAATATTATGTAATCAAATTTCTGATGAAAAATAACCTTGACAACATGACTTCTAAATGCTCAAACGAGTCCGAATACCTGCTGATAATCAAAATTTGCACTGCTTTTAAAGCCTGTACATCAAGATATAATGATCACTTCACTGAATTAATTTTAATTCACCCAAATTTTTAATGAAGGAAACCAAGTATCAAATTTGCAGTCCTTAATCGTATGCCAGTTTGATGTAGGGCCAGGGTTTCCACTTTCAAGGAAATTTCCCAGAAAACGATAAATTTCAGGAAATTGGAATGACTTCAGATATTTTTTTTTGGGAACTCAGAAAATTCCAAGTAATTTGAGGAAATCTGAGATGCAATAATTGAGTTTTCTAAACTAAAAATGGCAAATACATTCTTGTAAAGAATTTCAAACGTTTTGTTGTGGGCCTAAGAAAATATTGATAGGCCTGTATTAACTTTTTAATGAAAGCCAGCCCTGTCTAATGAACAAGTTACTCCTAATCAGCTTATTTTTGCAAATAGCAGAAAGCAACTAGCCCATAGTCTCAGTTTACCCACTTTGCTTACGTCCCACTCATAAAATGAGCTCCAAACTTCTGTGTAAATAAAGATATGTGAGGTATCATAGGCCTGAACCATGTTACATATGCCAAGTACGCTGCACATACGTGCTACGAGGCATACGTGAGAGTGATACAATTCAAATTTGCTTTTGAAAATCAATCAATCAATCAATCAGTCAATCAATCAATCCATTAGTCAATCAATCAATCAATCAATCAATCAATCTATGCACAACTTGTGGGGAGAAGTGGGCTGAATTGGAGCCTTTAATCATGGGAGGGGGGGTCTAGGATTTGCTTTGACGTCAATTTTTGGAAATGGCATCTGAATTTCAGGTAATTTGAGAGCGTCATTCGGGAAATCTGTTTTCATTTTGTGGAAACACTGTGTAGGGCCAAACTTAACGCAAACGCTGAAACGTAAGGCCATTTCCATGTTCTGTAAAGAAGATCAAGTGAAATGCACAATGTAAGCACAGGAAAGTCACAGCATGTGTATAGGTCCATAATTGCATTCAAATACTAAGACATTAGGCTACGCACCTGCTCTGTACAAAAGTTGACGTACATCGCAATAACATTGAGCAAGGTGCAGAAAAATAACAGTATTTTTGATAGCTGCTTGTACCGCTTTATTTTCAGTTGTTTCATCATAGCTTGCAGTAGTAACGGCAGGTGCTTTTATGTAAAAAATGCATTTTAATTTGTGTGAAAGTAACGTGTACTTTGTACTTTTATGATTTACGCAATGACGATGTCTGAAAAGCGACCCGATAAGCTGTGCAAGGAAGTCACACGGTGCATCCAAATTAACTTGCACTAGTTCCCATTTATATGCTCACAGCAATAGCATGAATCGAACAGATATATTTTCTTACGGATACAAAGTGCGTGTATCCATTAGGTGCTGCTATATGAAACCCTCACAACAACACATGTGAGCCTACACACTCTGTTCATGTATAGATAAAGCGTGGTAGGATCGTGAATGGTGTGAAATGGCCAAGTGCATACATTGAAATATTGCGGGTTTCTGGCATTTTTGTTTTACTGTTTGTCTGTGAGCAACTTGGGCTAAGATAATGGTATATACCGAAAGTGAATATACTGTAGCTCAATTATCGAGACATTTAGCTTTTCACAAAAAATTATTGAGCTGTACTGTAGCACCCAAAAATCTGATAGTAGCACCCGAAATCAAATTTACGGGGGCTATTTTTTTCTTTGAAGTAGCACCTGAAATAAAAAAGTAGTTCAAGCCCTGGGGAAAACAGAATTGGTTGGGGGTGTGAAGGGGGTGGGAAAAAGTTATGAGTTTGCATTGCTCCTGAAAACTGAGTATCTATGTTTAGCAGATGACTAGGAGGAGCAGAGGACTGGGAGGGGAGGGGGAAGGTTTTCACTGTGAAGAAACTTTCCCCTTACGCACCCTTGATGGCACCCCTGCCTTCATCTGCTTTGTGGGATTGTCATGGATCAGCTTTATCTTGGGTTTACTCAGGCCTCACGGTGAAACCTATAAAACTTATAAAACCTATAAAAACCTATATTTCATCTTTGGAGCCTATATATTTCCAAAAACAGCCTATAAA
Source organism: Holothuria glaberrima (assembly GCA_009936505.3). Classification (NCBI taxonomy): domain Eukaryota; kingdom Metazoa; phylum Echinodermata; class Holothuroidea; order Aspidochirotida; family Holothuriidae; genus Holothuria; species Holothuria glaberrima. The sequence continues at coordinate 5,039 of WURT03161586.1, read as the reverse complement.
ACCTATAGAAGCCTATATTTTAATTTGTCTGAAGACTGAAAAATGAGAACATAGGGATGATGTTCATTTCTCTCTACAGGGACAGGCATCAGCCTTCCAGGTTCCGCATATGATATAACTTGTGTGTTCAATTATGGCCATCTGGTGGGGCTAGTAAAAATTCTGATTTACGCAGTTTTCAAAACAAGTGTTCTGAAGGGACATTGTGTCTTTTAAGTAGACCAGTAGCATCTGTGTGCTATTTTATTGGGCATATATTAGGGATATTTTGTAGTACTATTATGTTAGATTTTATCAACCTTCAACTAGACATGTTACTGCTCTTGGTTTTAGATTTTGAGGTTTACCAGTTGTGGGGCTTTAAGTTTGTTCGACCTGGTTTTAATTCAGAGTACAGTAGGGAGACCTGGTCTTAATGTAGAGGAATTAACTATTTTAGAGCGCCTTGAGAAGCGCATCAAGATGGCAATCTTCTTCAACCATCTGAGTTGTTTCCAGCTCGCTGTCACTTTCCAGTCTAAATTTTAATAGGTAACTTGAGAGTTTTGAGAGACCTTCTCTCAAAATGGTTAGCTCAGAACTCAGAGTTGTGAGCTAACTATTCCAAAAGAAGGTCTCTCAGGAACTCTCAAAGAGTATTAAAAACTCTTCAAACAGTACTTTTAAAAGAACAAATTTAGTGATCACAAAGCCTACTTAGAAGTTTCAACAACTATCCTGTTCAACTTGCTGAAAGCTTCACCTGTCATAATAGGCTTCAAAATGGCAAAACAGGATACTATAAAATCAAAAATCCCTTCTTCCTCAAAAAGTAAAAAGTTTTTCAGAACCCTTAAGGTAGAAACTTTGTGCAAGATCTCAAGGATTCCAAAGAAAGTGTAAAGCCATAAAAGACCACATTAAAACTGCCAAAAATAGTTTGAAGGCGAAACAGAACATTTCATTTAAAAACCTCTCTGTTAGCTAGACTACTGTCAGACAGAGAGAAAATAACTCTTGGTAGGGGTTTAAAGTTCAAAGCTATCCCCCTCCCACAAAGCCAACCACAAAATCAGTCCTCAGCGCCCTGAAAGGATTAATTTATAACAATGAGGATACAGTGTACTCTGCACAGAGCTAAAGAAACTCTGCTAATTAGACATTGGCACTCAAACTCTGTGTCAATTTTTCCAAAACCACCGTACCTAGCCTATGAAAGGGTGTCCAAACAAAAAGATTAATTACCTAGTTAAATTTCTAGTCAAATTAATTTATATTAACTAGAAACCAAATCTTAAAAGCCAATAAAAACCTATATTTTAGCCCTTGAAAACCTTTAAAAACCTGTATTTTCACTTTAAAAACCTATAGTGAAACCTTTATTTAGGAGGAGATGTGCTGTGAGGCCTGTTTAATTTTTCTATACAATGTCTCTTTTGTACTATTCTTTTGAACATACTGATTACAAAAGACTAACATGCTCAAATCTTTGCTCACTTGTTAAAAGGATGTGTCATTTTTACCAGCCTCCATTATGCAGACCCCACTGAGACACGATACTCTACATAAATGTCATGCACACAAGTCTGTTTACAGTTACTTTAAAAACTTATCAAACTTTTTTTTTTTTGTTATAAAAGCAAGTTTTAGAGACACATTATCTCATTGTTCACATTACGCAGCAGGATTGTGCGATCCCCCCCCCCCCCAACTATCCAGCAAGTTTTTAAATTGTGTGCAGGAATTTGAATTTTCCCACACCTGTCCATAAAACCTGTTTGGAAAAAGTTCACCTTCAACGTTGCAACTTATTGAGATACCCCCCTTTGAACCGAAAGCTCCCCCTCCCCTCTAATATTTTGGAAGAGGGGAATTTCCCCCTCACATTATGAAATCCTCACAAATCTCTCCCTCTGTTATGAGTTGAGTGTCAACTTTTTATTGCCAGTGTAACTTCATTTCTCAAGTTGCATTCAAGTTAACAGACTTATACTGTCTTGAACATTTTTTATTTGCAGGACATGAACAAGGAAGTCTATAACTTTCTGTCATCAGCTGGTGCTAAATATGGAGTTGGGTTCTGGAAGCCAGGCAGTGGTATCATTCATCAGGTTTGGAATAAGAAATATTGCAAATTGTAATACATGGCCCAGTATATGAGTTGGTATGGTGAAATCTGTACCGTAAACCTGAAAAAAAAGGAAACAACAAAAATGTATAGAGAGAGTTTAAATGAAACTCGATCTACATTTTGTTGAAATGCAACAAAACTGATGGAAAAAAGTTTGTACAAAAAAACAAGTACCTCAATGGCCTGCACTTGAGTTAATGTAACAGAGTGAGGTGATGTTGAAAAGAATGTGCTATGCTTAGCAGATCTATAACTGCTGTACTGTTTCTGGTTAAGGACACAACAGGCATCTTTTGATACATCTTTGTTAAAGTAGTGTGTATATTAGGAGACAAGGACCATTTTTCATGGAAATTAAATATTGTATAAAACTTGTCCATTGGAGCATAGAAAGGAGTAGATTGTAATGTCAGTTTGTTGTACTATGGTGTTGGGAGAACATGGTTCCTTTTATGAACAACAGTCATTATATTAAACCAGTGTGTCAAGGAAAAGCAATAGCATCATAGTATGAAAGAGTGAAAGATTGTATTTGATTTAAATCATAAATGTAGTAACATGGTACAGAAACGAATAGTTAAATATAAATGCATTTGTTATTTCTTTCAGATTATTTTAGAAAACTATGCCTTCCCTGGAGTATTGTTGATTGGAACTGATAGCCACACCCCTAATGGGGGTGGACTGGGTGGAGTCTGCATAGGAGTGGGAGGGGCTGATGCTGTAGATGTCATGGCTGATATCCCATGGGAGCTCAAGTGCCCAAAGGTAAGCTTATCTTTATTCTACACACTGCTAATAACCATACTGGACCCATGCAAGATATTATGTATCCTAGATGTGATATTTTAGTCACAAGACATGGTCGGATCAAAGATGACTTGTGTAAAAGTGTGGTTATTTGCCACCTGTCTGGCACATGTACTTCCTATGCAGTATCACTGACAGTTACCTTTATCTGATATGTTCGTGGAGAAGTGTAGGTGGATGATTGTGGAGGACATCTGTTTGCAGGCCTGTAGCCAATAACTGGAATGGGGAAGGAGGGGTAGGAGATGTGAGTGGGTGGGGGTGGGATACCCAGGATTCTGATAGAAAAAAAGTAAATGGCAGTGATGAGGTTAAGAAAGATATGGCTTCAGTAATGTTAATTGAAAGGGACAAGCCTTTGGGGCTGTTTCTGAAGGGCTACTATTAGCCTGACTCATCATAAGTACTCTACATTGCATTTTTGAGATTGGTTTTGTTCACTGTTAAGACCAAAGTGGGTTACTACTGTACTATTTGGTGTTTTGATAGACAGAATGAATGCTACATTGGTCAATGTTAACATTTACATGTGTTGGCATTTCTTCTTAGTGGGATTGGAATTTGATATAATAAAAATGAATTAAAACTGATTTGTTTTCATTTAGGTCATTGGTGTAAAGCTGACTGGAAAATTGAGTGGTTGGACCTCTCCAAAAGGTAAGATACAGTTTGTGATTGATATATCTCTCGTAGTTTGTATAAATAAGCAGACCTGTAGTATTTTAAAGGCTGTAAAATAGTATTGGAAGCAGTTCTGAGAAAATAGTTTTGCTCTCAGGAATGGCTGGTGTAATCATTTGAAATTTTAAACATTGATAAGAGTAATAAGAGAGGGAAAACTTCACCTAGTTCAACTCAAGCATAGTATTTTACATGACCTAATACTTTATTTTTGCTAGTTCATACCATATATCTGATTTAAAGAAGTATATTTTTATTTTTGGATAGGAAAACAGTATTACATTATTTAATATACTTCAAACTCCTTGTAGCAATAATCATAACTAGGAGGAATATGTTTAAATAAGATCACTATGATGATTTTTTAACTTTGAGTGATTTCATTTTTTCCCCTACAGATGTGATTCTGAAGGTTGCAGGTATATTGACTGTCAAGGGTGGCACAGGTGCTATTGTGGAATATTTTGGACCTGGAGTGGATTCAATTTCTTGCACAGGTAAGATTAAAAAGAAACAAAAGAATGTGAAAGGAGCTTAGGTAACAAGGCTAAAATTTCATGATTTTAAAAGGTAATTATATTATTCAGATATCAGAATAGAGTCTCACATTTTGAAATATATACTACAGTCTAACAAATCACCCACACTGTAAAACGAAAGCGGATAAGCAGGGCCACAGGACCTGTTCTGTGTGTTTAAGTATTGCTTTAGCAAAGGTACATTCCAATTCAGTGTAACCATTTGAATGTGCATTTATTGTGTGTTCACCATGCATTGCGACCTGCCAAGCTGCAACACTATTGTTGCTAAACTTGGCCCACTCCCTGCCAGTGCATGCAGAAAGCAAACTGGCAGTAATGTCATAAAAAGTGACAGTCCAATTGTTTAAGCTTCTTGGCTTTTGGTATTATCTTCAATTTTTAAATGTGAATCAAAGAAAAATCCTTGACATATCATACTGGACATTTAGGGCAATGCTCACAGCGGAGATCTTCAGAATTTCAATGTATTGACCCCCCACCCCCAGCAACTTTTGTAGGGAATGTTATGTTACAGTCAAGAAGACTTGAGTAAGTGGATCAGGTCAGTTAGGTCACCCCTTTCTGTGTGTGCTTCAACCATCTAGTTCAGTAAAGGATGTAAACTATGACGTTATAGGCATGTAAATGTGAGGATAAGTATGCTATCTTGGCTCCTTTCATTCTTATATGCCATATGTGGATACCTAGTCCTAGAAACACATTTCAGATAAAGTTGAATGCAGCTGGGTAGCTGTCTGTCATTGTATGGGGTTGGTGAAGCTTTCTTTCAGCAGGTACCTTCAGTTTAACATTGCTGTGTGATATCATCATATGTGATTAATTCTTGATAAGCATGCATTTGAAAATAAAATTGTGAGGTAAGAACCTTTCAGTTTGTTTCTGCTTACCACTTTTAG
>WURT03161575.1:0-10705 GCA_009936505.3 Holothuria glaberrima | reverse complement strand
TACTGAAATCTTGTTTAGAATTTTTCTTGATACTGTGAGATCCCTGGAACAAGTGAGCCTACATGCCAACTCGGTCCCATGCCAACTCGGTCCTACACCAACTTGCTCCCATGCCAACTCACCCTATACCAACTCGCCCCCATGACAACTTGGCCCCATGCCAACTCACCCTATACCAACTCGCCCCTATGACAATTCAGCACCATGCCAACTCGCCTCCATGCCAACTCACCCATGACAACTTGCCAAATGCCAACTCGCCCCTATGACAACTCAGTACCATGCCAACTCGCCCCTATGCCAACTCGCCCTATACCAACTCGCCCCTTTGACAACTCAGCACCATGCCAACTCGCCCCATGAGAGCTCGGACCCATGACAACTCCGCACCATGCCAACTCGCCTCCATGCCAACTTGCCCCATGCCAACTTGCACCCATGCCAACTCACCATATACCAACTTGCCCCCATGCCTAACTCCGCCCCATGCCAAGATATACGGTTTACATTTTACAAAGTTTCAGATTTTGACCCACGGTGACCTCAAATGACCTTTGACCTCCACCAAAAGCAACAGGGTTTTTTCTCTTAACATGACAAATCTATATACCAAATATGAAAAGTGTCAGTCATTGCTACCTCAAGATATCGTGTTTACAAGGTTTTCAGCTTTTTACCTCTAGTGACCTCTAGTGACCTCAAATGACCTTTGACCTCTGCCAAAAACAATAGGTTTCTTCTCAACTTTACAAATCTACATACCAAATATGAAAAGTGTCGGTCATTCTTATCTCAATATATCACGATTACAAGGTTTTTGGACTTTGACCTCTCGTGACCTCAAATGACCTTTAACATCTGCCAAAAACAATAGGGTTCTTCCTCTCACCATGACAAATCTACATGGTAAATATGAAAAGTGTCAGTCATTCCTATCTCAATATATCATGATTACAAGGTTTTTGGACTTTGACCTCTCGTGACCTCAAATGACCTTTGACCTCTGCCAAAAACAATAGGGTTCTTCCTCTCAACATGACAAATCTACATAGTAAATATGAAAAGTGTCGGTCTTTCCTATCTCGAGATATCTCGATTACAAGGTTTCTGGACTTTGACCTCTGGTGACCTCGAATGACCTTTGACCTCTGCCAAAAACAATAGGATTCTTTCTCTTACCATGACAAATCTACATACCAAATATGAAAAGTGTCGGCCATTCCTATCTCGAGAAATCGCGATTACAAGGTTTTTGGATTTTGACCTCTGGTGACCTCGAATGACCTTTGACCTCTGCCAAAAACAATAGGGTTCTTCCTCTTGACATGAAAAATCTACATACCAAATATGAAAAATGTCGGTCATTCCTACCCTGAGATATCGCAATTACAAGCTAAGTGTCACAAACACACAAACACACACACACACACAAGACATCACCATCACATAGATTCCTTCCGCCTTCGGCAAGGAATCAATAAACCATGGTAGCATTTAATTAATCAATTCCAATTTCCATGTCCTTATCTAAGGAAAAAGCTGTTAGTCAAATAAGAATCTAGTGAACTTCCACAACTGTCCCTCTGCTTTGTAGGCAAAGAATTGCAATATGAGGAAGTGGTAACCTATTTGATGTGGGTTTTCATAATGGCAGAACTAACAGTAAAAGATAAAAATTTCACCAAAAATTGAGATACTTGGCATCTCTGCAAGTTGTCCCATTTCTTTCAGTCATTGGTTGAATGTGATCTTAATGTGCTGGAATGATATAGCTTTGTGCTTATATTTGACTTTGGGAATTCTTGGGAATTTGCTTTTTAGCATCTGGTGATTTCACCTCTGACATCTGCAAAATTCAAGTGTCTTACATTGAGATACAGTCTTAAAAAGCTTTTCAGAGTTTGACCTCCAGTGACCCCAGATGACCTTTGATCTCCACCAAAAACAAAAGTATTACCCCACCATAAGGAATCCAGATACTAAGTATGAAATCTATCCAAGCTTCCTTCCTTGAGAAATTGTGATAACAAGGTTTTCAGTGTTTGACCCTTGGTGACCTCAGATGACCTTTAACCTCTACCAAAAGCTATACCGCACACCTTCGCACTATGGTGGATCTATATATTACCAAGTATGAAATCTATCCATGCTTCTTACCTTGATATATTGTGTTAACAAGTTTTCCAGTATTTGACCCCAAGTGACCCCAGATGACCTTTGACCTCCACCAAAACCAATAGGGCACACCTTCACACTATGTCAGATCTATACATCAAGTTTACACTTTGTCCAACTTTCCCTTGTTGAGTTACAGCATACCCAAGCAAGTGTCACAGACACACACACACACACCAACCTGACTACATAGGTTCCTTTGCTAAAGCAAGGAACCAAAAGTCACATTGTTGTGTCATAGCAATAAAGCAAAACAGAATTAAAGACTGCATGGCTATAGGTCTGAAGTACTGAGGGTATGTCAAAGAAAGTTGAATAAAATGCAGCAAACAGCTACTCACTTTAAAGAATGGATGCCTTTTGATTTCCTGTACACCTGTTGGTCCAGCTCCCAATCGTCTGCTTGGTTCCTTCACAAGAAGTTTGCTAATCAAGTCCCTAGCCTCCCTGGAAAATTTGTGAGGCATAGGGGGGTTGACTGATAATATTCTCCTAGAAATTAAGAAAAATGGACATCTTCAATCAAATGTTTGGATACATTCACTCATAATTACGTAGGCTGGATAATGTAGTCTAAAGGATGTTTACCCATTTGCCAATATTTTTTACATTTTCAACAGCTCAACATGTGTTATCATACATTAAATTTGCACAAGCAATCCTTTTTTAAATATGTCTCTTTTGTAAGTTGAAGAAAGCTTTGATGCTTAAAAGTACAAAGAATGATTAATGCACATAAACAAGACATTTATTAGTAACTTTGAAACCAATTGCATTGCCATCTTTTTCATTTTTCAGTATGGATCATTTGGTTACTACAAGCATGAGTCAATACAGTAAACTCCCAGGCAAGTTTTCTAGTTGGTATTTCTAAACAATGGACCCTTTTCCAAATGGCAATAACAAAGGATTGTGGTAAAGTTTTGTACGAGTCATCTTGGGCCACATTAAAATGCCACTGACAAACACCACACATGGAACTGGAAAAAAGGCCGTGGCCGGCTCGACTTGAACCAATTGCTTGTAAACTGGGCCGTTAAACCTCATCTAACTAACTAACTAACTAACACCACACATACCAAAACTCTATCCTACAATCCTTGGTAATCTTTGGTGCATCATTCTACATTTCCTTTCAAAAAACTCACTGGACTTTTACAATTTTTTTTTTTTACAGGTGGAAAAAATAGAGTTTGTGAGCTACACTCCTTGATGGGCTTTTTGTGAGGCCTGCCAAAACATCTTGAAAACTCTATTTCTATGGCCCCTTGAGTATGACTGCAAAGAAATTCTTAAAATCCCATCTGCCGTGAGCAAAAATATAACTTTTATCATCAATGTAACATTTCCAAAGCATTTACATGGACTGCTTGGAAGTCACAGATTACATTTCCAGCCTCCAGAGCCCTTATGGACTATTTCTGGTATGCTATTATACAAAAATGCCAAATTTGGAAGTTAATTTAATGAAATTTACAAGGACACCAGAGTGAAAAGAGCAAATTTAAAAGACTTCCAAGGCCTTGAAAATGGACCAATCAAATTGAGAGGTTTCTATATTTCTGGAATACATACCAACCCTGTTCACACTGCGAGGTTTGACAAACCTAAAAGCAGGTATCACACCAAAATGTTCTCATGTCCTACAAGCTTGCTATGACGCTGCCCATACCCAATTATGCTCGCCGATTCAAGATGCTCTTCAAAGCACTCGAGTTGTTGTCCATAAGGATCTAACTACACTGCAGACATTGTTACAAATATTTACTCTACACATTTTAAACCTTATGCCAATTCCTGCCACCATCATAGAGCATTCCCTATAAACTGTCCAGCCATTTTACCTTGAAATCTCTCCCTGAGAATTCTTTTCCCCCTCCACTGTGAATGGCGAGGCCCCTGTCAAGAGTTCATAGGTCAATACTCCAAGCGACCACCAATCAACAGCCTTGGTATGACCATCAGAACCACCTCTGACTACCTCTGGTGCCATGTACTCAATAGTACCACAAAAAGAGTATGCTCTACCATCCTGAGAAGAAAAGACAAGACTTCATGTCAGACATACCACATGATTAGTAAGGAGTTGCAACATACATGTCTGCAAAAAAAAAAAAAAAAACAGAGCCTCACACTGAGACAACCAGGGCTAAAAATATTTAATTTCTGGGAGGGGAGTCAAGTTATTCACAATTCCTTCCATGTTTTCATGTACAAAACAGGTAAATTCCCCTCCAATCGTCAAAATTTCCCTCCAGGTACACAAATTTCCCAGAAAGGAGAATCCAGCTTCCTTACTCTTTCACTCATGGAACTAACACAATTTAAGACCATGACTGCCTTTTTCAAGACCAAAAACTTATTATGAAAGAAAGAAAATCTTTTTTCACCTGTTTTGGATGTGTATATCATGATTCATATCACCAGTTCCCTCGCCACTCAAACACTCACTGAAGCCCTTCACATGTTCAGTACAGAGACATTATTTTTGTTACTCAATTGTTAACATTATGCAAGATGACTACTTATTCTGTCTGCATTATGCAATATTTCTGTTCTAAAACACCATGACGAACAATTGTATTAAAGGAAATAAGAGGGAGACTGACAGATCATTGAGTGCATGTTTGAAATAAGATCTCAGACTACAATAGGCCTTTTAAGCCACATATTTTACCATCTAAACTGAACAGACTGTCCAGAAGGGTATTTAGGATTGACATCCAATTTACATAGCTGATGTGACAGAGACTAAACAACAATTTCCTGCAATGACAATTCATCTTGCAACACTACAAGATGCTTCTCGGAATGCTTCACAAATCTATGAGCTTTTATTCTGCATATATAAACACCCTTCCGTTCAAGAAAAAGTTTAAGGCTGTATTTTTATGAAACTGTTAACTTATGCCCCAGTTATTTTCTTTTAAACACTGGACTACTGGAGACTTTGGTCCTAAAACCTAACAACTAAATGATTTCCTCTAAGAGGAAAAGATACCAGCCAAATCCATGTTCAGTTTTAAAATTAATGTCCAGTCACATTAATGCAACCAAGCCCTGAAATTTTTACCATTTTAATGGGCAATTGTTTAAGAGTATGATCAAAATTAATTGTAAGAGGTTTCACAAAGTACTTGTAATTTCTCAAATCCTTAGTCACAAACAACAGAAAAACTTCGGAAGACTCTTGGGAATGGTACGAGAAGGTTCACCCCAAAACTGAGCATCAAAAGGGAAGTCTATATCCATGTTTAAACAAGAAACCAGACAAGAGTGTGTCACAACACCAGTAAATAACACCAACTTTGAAACAACATTTAATCCCAACTGACTTAAAATCACTCCCAAACCACTCTTTTCTTCCATAAACTATGTGCCACTTTTTCTTTAACATAGCTCATAATTAGTCCATGCTAATTACACCCTTGGAATGAATGGAAAATACAAATCAATTCTTTCTCATTTTACTACGGCATAATATGATTAGAGTTTTAGACCAATTAGTGAATTGTAAAGAACACGAAACAGTCCAACTACAAAAGATTCCTATAACAAAGAGCTAAGCAATTTCCTGGAACAAAATTATGAGAAAATTTTGTGTCCCCTGAGGCCTGCAGAAACCTCATGCCATAAAAATATTCTTCCGTGAAATAACATGCATGACTGCTGCACACACAACTTACTGAATTTGGAAGAAACTCTTTGCTAAGTCCAAAATCTGTTAAGATGACATGTCCTTCATTATCCAGAAGTATATTTTCCAACTTGATATCTCTGTAAATAATACCCAACTGTGGAGAGGAAACATGTTGTAAGAAAGATCAGAGAAAATTTTTAATTACTTAACTGAGAAAAGCAACGATACTCAAGTTTATAAAGCTGCATTCCTTTTCAAAATTAATTAAAAACTCTGGACTTTAAATGAACTTTCAACTTCCAACTGAAGATAAAATCTTTTCCTATTTGAATACTAAATGCTCCTGGCAAACCCATCTGAATTGAGGAATACTGTAGGGTAAAATTCTACATCACAAAAAATCTGCACTGTAACTGAAAAACATAATTTCTGTTATTTTGTAGTATTTGCCGAAGCACACATCTCATACCTGGATGACAGATGCACAATTAACTCTCAATCCAGGAATATTTTGGTTGTGTATTGATGTACACAACAAGCTGACCATATGGCAAGATTTCCATGAAAGGTCTAATCGATCCCCAGATTACCTGGAAGCCATGAATACTAATTGTACATTAGGACAGGGATCTTGTCAAGTATTCTACCGCAAAGTTGTTAATAAAACAGTCTTCATCAAATTGCACATCAATAGGCACAATGAATGTCATTAATCAAACATGCTTTATTACCAGTGACACCTATGGTGGTACTAGTAATCCGTTGTCTAATCAAATCTTATCAGTCCCCAGTAGTCAAAAGACACATGATAACAGACTATGAAGTCTTTCTCCTGGAAATTGATGCCTCGATTCCTTTCCTTTCTGCAGTGAAAATGATTCTTAGGATTTGCAGGTATGTCCTTGAAGAAATTATGAAAGGCAGTCAGGAAGGGAGGTAAACAAGTTCATGCAAGAGTAGCAAGAGGAGAGCTTATAACAGAGGGGGGAAATTCTGTAATCAGATTGTGCGCAGTCTAAGATGACAAAAATGGGAGACTTTCACATCTTACGGTCATTACAACGTACAGTACTTGTATATACAACATTTTATGCTGTAAACCTGCACAATAACCTGTAATCACTACTTTTGAAGTATACATTGTTTTTAACTTGCTTGTTATTTGTTTAACTGGCCTAGTAAATACAATTCTACCCAGCCACATTAAGGTTTTGAAGAACTTACATCTAAATTGCTATTTTTGGAGGTTTGATGAAGTTTATAAGCTAAGTATTACAAGTTACTAGCCTGCAATGATGACATTTAGATGTCCCTAAATCAGTTAGGTCCTTAATGAAGTTAAAGGGTTTGAGCAAGCAGAGCAACTCATCAGGCTTCTACTGTACTTGAACAAGTGATACTACTGTTATGATTGTTTGTGATGGTAAAATGCTGTAATTATTACCAAAAAGCTAAAAGAATTAGTGATTCAATTGCCATATCACATATTGTAACAAATATTAATCACCAACATGATCAAGCGATCAGATCCCTCACAGTTGTCCTACTTGAGATATCATGTTAATAAGGTCTAAACCTTTTGAAATCTTGTGACCCAAAATGACCTTTCACCTACACTTAAAACAATAGGGATCACCTACCCTATGTGGCCATCTACATGCTTAATATGAACGATCCAAAGGCCAAGTACAGTATGAGATCCCTCACAGTTACCCTCCTTAAAATATCATGTTTACAAGATTCCACCTTTAGTGACCCCAAATGACCTTTGATATTCACGAAAAATGATAAAGATCATCTACTCATTATTAGCAATCCACAAGCTAAGTACGAAATCAGTCACAGTTGATATATTGTATTTACAAGGTTTTAACCTTTTAACCTCTTGTGACCCCAAATGACCTTTGACCTCAACCAAAACCAAAAAGAAGTATCTTTTTAACACGAACAATCCACATGTTAAGTGTGAGATCCCTCACAGTAATCCTTTTGAGATACAGTGTTTACAAGGTTTTAACCTTTTTGGTCTCTGGTGACCCCAAATTACCTTTGACCTCCACCAAAAAAGTATGGATCATCTACTCAGTCTGGGTTATTCACATGCTAAGTATGAGATTCCTCACAGTTACTCTTCTTGAGACAGTGTTTAAAAGGGTTTGACCTTTAAACATCTGGTGACCCAAAATGATTGTTTGTATTTGCTAAATGTAATTATTAAAATTCTAGTCTGGACCAGCATGTTTTAAGGTGTTCCCTACTCGATCCATGTACAGCAATGTAATTTCACTAAAAAACAAAGAGTACAATGTTAACACAGAGTCCAAAATAGCACTTAATATCACAAAGCCATCACTCACTGCATAGCAGGGTTACCACACTGGCATTTTCAACACCCGAAACAAAGAATGTTTTTTTGAATGCCTTGGCTTGGAACATGTTACAACCAATGCCATACAGCACTTTGGTACTATTTGTACATCTTCACACTAATCATGTTTTCTTTCAGAATGCATTCACTCTCCATAATTTCCTCAGAAAACTGGAAAAACCCAATTAAAGTGGACCTAAAGTCTATATTAATTACAAGAAAACATATTTTACAGGTTAGAAAATGAACTTCATTCATGCAATTATCCATTTTCATAGCTCACTCCATTGTTGAGATATAAAATGTTGTATATAGTTTATTCACTTAGTTAATAGTCCACTGCATAATAGTTTGTGATGTTCTTCTTGTACAACTCACATTACCTGCTTTTGTTTCCTTTTGACATTATGACCTTAGAACATTTACTGTTTCTTTAAAAAGTATGCCATATGGAGAGAACTATACAGCCAAGTAACACTACCACAGAAAGACAATGATCAGGTCTTGGTACAAGGTTCAGTGGCTTTCAAAAAAAAAAAAGAAAAGAAATATAAAGAAGGTAATATGAGTAGTACAACATATTGTGCAATATACCACATTAAACTGAGTGAATAAGTTTCAGCATTTTATATCACAGTGCAGGAATGTGCTGTGAAGGAGAGAGGTGGACCATTTTGGATGCATTTTTCAGGCTTTGTAACACACATTTTTTGAAATGTTAGACTTAAAGGGAAAATGCACTCACCCAATCAGAGTTTGCCCAGTCACTCTAGTTTATGAATGGCCTATTTTGATCATGTAACATTATTTGTGTTAGTGAATTGTGAAATCGAAGAATTCCTCCTTGCTTTACTTATTGTTTGTAGTTATGTTCAAAATATCTTCAGATGTGCTTGTAATGTAATCAGAGGAGATTTGCAGGAGTTCACTGATTTTTCGAAGCAAGTTTTTGGGCCACTGTCTATTGTGTTTAAGGTACACTTTTATGCTAAACAGTAGCTTAAATGACCAAGAAAAAAACAGTCCGTTATCATGTAAAAATGTTATTTTGCAAAGCAAGTTTGACTTTAGCACAATTAAACACATGGAATATTATTGCCATTGAATTTGCATTTGGCATTTTCTGACCACATTAATTGCCAAACTTGGCTGGGCTGGCTACCTCACAGGAACACAAGGAATCAAGCTGCAAATCAAAAAACACACTCGACCTCATGAATTTCAAAAACCTATCACTGGCAGTATTGAAGTTAAAGGGGCACACTGAGTTGGTTCACAAAATTCATGATTTTTACCACACCTGTTGAAATTTAATCTTGATGGTATGTGGTCATACAAAGAGATTCTGCACATCTGATGTACCACTGAAATAGCAATGATAGGGTAGTTAATGATTGAAATCATTTGTAACAAATCATAACCAGACACTTTTTCCTATTAGGTATTAATCATATGCAACCCCTGTCCACAAAAACTACAATTTCTCACATTTTTGGAAACTATAGGAAGTGATACATGAGTAATGAGGCTCATTAAAAACATTGTCATGCAATGACTTCCTTCAAACAAAAAAATTGATATCAACCCAATGAGCCCCTTTAAAGGGAAAATGCAGTCACCCTAATTACAATAAGTACGTCCCGTCATTCTAGTTTATAAATGGCCTATTTTGATCATGTGACAATATTTTTTCATTAGTGTATTGTAAAATTCAAGGAGAATTTCTCCTTGCTTAACCTATTATTTGTAAGAGTTATGTTCAAAATGTCTTTCAGAGGTGCTTGTAATGCAATATGAGGAGATTTGCAAGAGTTTGCTAATTTCTTAAAGCAAAGTTTGGGGCAACTGCCTATTGCTGTTAATGTAACAGCAGCAACAACCATCTCATTAATAAAATATTAAGCACAATGACAGAAAGCCGCCAACTTTTTAATAAGCTTATTAACATTCCATTACCATGGAAGCATATATTATTTGCAACGAAGCTCTTTTACAAGTCTTCCTTGCCCCTTCAACTGTTACAGTCTAGACAGTAGCATATGACAACAATATTGCTTTGTGTACTTTGAGCAATATGTACTGTAATCTTAATATTTTGAACTGTTGACCATGCCATTGAATACCCTTTTAAATACCACAGACACTAGCTGGAAGGTTTGAGTAGAGTAACAGGCCCTTAGCTACAGTATACAAGGTAGTTAAGAAGGAGGAAAAGTATTTTGAGGAGGTGGGGATGGTTGTTTTAAACCTATTAAGGCAATCGTAGTTTCAAATTTTCTTTGCAAAGGACACACCTCCTCCCACTCTTCTCTCCCATCTCACCCCCTTCCCCCACCTTTTGACTTTGCTACAGGTTTATTATCTTTGTACACAAACTTCTGACTCCATGTACCCAAACAAAAGCAATTAGGATTAAAATTGTTATCACAGCTTAAACATTCTCACAGTGATTCCTTGCCAATGATATATTGTAACAAGCATGAATTGCCCACATGACAAGCATGAGATGCTTGTGACTTAAA